>CABFPE010000540.1:126181-137275 GCA_900660155.1 Hofstenia miamia | reverse complement strand
TACTATATATATATATATATATATATATATATATTACCTTGGATTTTTAGGATTTTAGGCATAGGCTGGCTAAGTAGTCAGATGTGTGCAAGTTGCCTTAGGACTGTCTTAAACTTAGTTTGAAGGATTATTTGAAAGCCAAAAAGCACATTTAGAAGACAAAATTTTAACAAGTTTATTCTTTTTCAAACAATGTCTTTCTTTGTATCAAACTTTTGAACTTAGTTATAGAATACTTTACTATATAGGACATTAGTTTGCTTGATAAATGCAACCGATATACCTGAGAAGTTTAGAAAACCTTGAAATATTAATGCTTTCCAGATGGGCATTCAAATAGACATGAATCCTATAAATATTATTAATGATAAAATATAGCAGGAAACTTGGAATTTAAGAGGGCTAACGAATAATATGGAGAAACAAAACCCCTAATCAGTAATCATTGTCATTTCAATTTCCCAAATTTATTTCACTTGGATATTAAAATTGGTGAGACACTGCTAAAATTCAATATTGATGAAACTAAATAATTGGGAAGAGTAAAGCGTTGTTGTCATTTTTAAAACGAAATTCAATCCCCCTTCTACTCCATAGAAATTCCCCTTCTCAGAAAAGGCTTGAAGTTGTATTTATCATATTGCAAGCACTTTGAGGTATAAATAAAATCTCAAATTATAGTTCTTTATAAAAATTCCACAAAATATCTTTCAATACAGGCGTACAATATTGGAATTTTATTTAAAAGTTGTTTCTAAGTGCACAGCAACACCTTTAAGCTTTAAAATAAACTACAATGTTCTTCTTGGAGGAAGGAAACATTTAGCAGTACTAATTACATTGACCTAATTTCTTCCATTATTACTATAACATAGTTTTCAGATTCACCTTCCAAAAATAAAACGAATTTTAGCATCTCCTGTGCTACCATAGGCTTCTTGATCAGAGTTGGAACCGGGCCGGTTTTTTCTGCCCGGGCCCAGCCCGCCCGCATCAACACGAAAAAAATCGGGCCCGGATAGCTATTAAACCCGGGTCCGAGTGACAAAATTGATCGATTTATGCATTTTTCTTGAATTTTCTACATGTACATGCATTCAACGTTCATTATTATTATTATTATTTAACATTTGAGATCTCATTTCATCTACATATTTACTCTTGTAAGTACTCTTTATGTTTATTAAAGGTATTCAGTCAGAGGTTGTAATGTCTTTGTTTCCTCTCAAGATACAGATTTGGTAACAAATTGACTATTTGCTCGCTTTATCTTACATAATTGCTCAGAGAGTGTGGATGAAGTCATTTCATTTGAAGCATGAATTAAGAAATTCATGCGGCCGCTAGCTATTTTAATTTTGATTATAACTGGATTATTCCTTCCCACACTGATTTTTATGTAATCGTTTTACTCACATATTATTCTAATAAACCGTCAATGAATTGATGCATTGAATTCAACCTATCATCTTATTCAATTAATGAACATACACTTAATTTCAGACATGATAAATTTCGGCCCGGGCCCAGCCCCCAAAGCCCGGACCCGGTTCCAACTCTGTTCTTGATCTATTATGTTGTTGTTTTTTTCAGAGTATTGTTTCCCTAAATAAAGACTTCCTTAACAAATTTCTTGACATACCTCGCAACTAAGGAGCAAATTTTTTACTGAAACTCATGTACTACTTTTTTATTGCACGGAAGATCTTGTCTAATTTTCACTAACCTTATATGATTATGTAGTGAACAATGTGAAAATCGTAATTAATGTGAAAAACACAATAAGTTTTATCAAATTTGATAAAAGATTTGTATCAAAGGCTACATAGACAAGCTAAATAGTTTGTTTTTTAGATTCATGTTACATTAACTAGAAACTTATTATGTGCCGTAGCGTTACAATGGAACTCCCAATATTTGCTGTTGAAAAAAGATTAAAATAACATTGTTTAAATGGTGAATATTTTCACATTTACTACAAGTGGTTATTAACTTCATATCAAACAAAGCAATTGATTCTATCAGTGCATGTGCGCCATATTTTTTCAACTGGCCTCAACAATTAAGTTTAACATCTATTTCAAATCTAGCAATAAAGCATGACATGTTTTTGGCTTATTATTATGCCCGACCTGTCTAAAGAACCCTTAAATCTCAATAGGTTTCCAACTTTCCAATATAGCTAGTGCTTTAAAACATTTTTAATAAACGTCATAATTTTGTTACTTAGGTGATGAATATGAATATGTTTGGTTTCCAAGAAAGATCACTGATTTAGACAACATTGCTCATAGGGTTCTGATATTAGGCGAAGAGTTAGATGATGATAGTCCTGTAAGAATAACTATTTACCCGAATATGTTCTAACGGAAAACTTTAGGGTTCCAATGATCCTGAATACAGAAAACGGCGCAAGATGTTTACACAGGTTGCCTTAAATTATAAACAGTATGTTCTTTTCAATTATATTTACAATGCTACAACAATATAATATATGATTTTGCGAAGAAATGTCTGTAATATACAAATACACGTCTTGGAGTAAAATCTTTTACACTTTTGTCAATGTGATTTAGACTCTGAAACCTGTCTAACTTAGGCTGCATTCTTGCATGGTGTACTCATAGCTCCGGGATGCAAGTAATGTGCAAATATGCATTGTACTCGTTTTTTAATATGATAATAATTCAATGCCTACTAAAAGTTCGTGTAAAATCATCAACCCATAAATTTCATATTTAATAAAGATATTTACACATATTTTTATTAATTTTTTTTAATGTATATTGATGTATAAAACAAAGCATTCAAAGATCAGTAAATAAAATGTTGCAAAGAGTGATTATATGAAGAAAGCCATTGGCCAGTGCGAAATTCTAAATCTAAATTTTTTTCTGAGACTATATTCTGGATTTTGTTATTACTTGAATCTAACCCTTGTAAAAGATTAGTGAGGTGTTCAGTTCAACAAATTACAATTTTGCAGGTGTTAGGCAGCCGCCATGTTATCTCTTTATACTTAACATTTCTAGGATTTCTTGAAAGTGGAAAATATATTCACAGAAATTAGTTAGACAGCTCCTGAATAAATAAGGCAGCTCACAACCATGTAAATGTTATTGTATTCAAATCATCTTAATTTAATGGAATAACCTCACTGTACTTTGGGTAACGTTCATTGCACTTAGGATTAATTTCATTACGCCTTGTATTAATTCCACCAAGCATTGGATTAATATGTCATCGAAAGTCAACAGTATGTAATTCAGCAGATTAAGCTTTTCAATCAAATTATATAGGTAACAAATTTTATCCATGTAAGCACCGACATAAGTCGTTTGATAAAATCAAGTTTGCACAGAAACGCCCAAACCCTATTTTAATTGGTGGGTAGTGCAAAAGTGCACCCCAACTACATATCTTAAAAAAAATAATCAGAATTTTGACTAGCTGTAGGTAGTACTAACTTATTTCCTTCATTGAATTTTTTGTTTCATATTTAACTCGTTTTAGCCCTCATAATGCATTTTTTGATACTATTTGGATTGCACAGGAGGAATAAGGGTATTGTGCAGTACAATTTGTATCACAGGTAAAAATAGGCAAGATTGCATCAATTCATTTTATCTGTGTGATTAGAAATGACATATTTTGCTGACCTCGTATTGAAAAATGCTGACGTCAGCAAACAGCAAAAGTATGCCAGCAATATGTAATATCACTATGTGCATTTAATGTTCTATATTAAAAGAAGTTAAATCCCAAATTTTAAAGCGATTAGATAAGGAAAATAAGTATGGGTACAATTTTGCATTCCTCAATATACGACGTATGTAAAAAATGTGCAATAAAAATACTGTCAAGGAAAATTTTTGATAATGGTTTCTGGATATTTCTATTATTAATCAAGATAATGACAGTTTTTCATAAGTTCTTGAACAAAATACACTAGCACTAGTGGCGTTAGAATTTATTAACCGCCATGCAAGTGTTGTACTTTTCTCTTAATAAAGTTTTTCTACTACTGCAATTACGACCCACTACTGCTACTACAAATAGCAGTTTTATCTCCAATTTCAATCGTGGCACTAAAGGTGGCATAAATATAGACTTTTGTAAACAAGCTATGCAGCACTCTACCTTCAACTATTATTGTTAGCGATATATTACAGCTAAATGCAGAAGATAGAAAACAACGCTTGACTATCACATGAGATGAGGTAAGCACATGAACAAGTACATAACAGACCCATTTTTCTCGACAAAATTCGTAGAGTCACTGATATTTCCCGCTACGTACTACATCTCAGCTTAACTAAGAAATCCTTAAGCCTATGCTTATAGAATTATGCCTCACTTCATTTTACATTTGTCGTATTTCTTTCAAAGGTTTTTAGGGATTGCAGTTTTTGAACAACAAAAATTTGAGATCAATTAATGGTTGAGGATGTCAAATAAAAATATTATATACTAACACTCTAAAATATTTAGAGGAACCCCAATTCCAATAATAAATTATCTTCCATCTGAAAAACAGACATGGGGGAAAGTTTACAAAAAACTTTCGTCTCTTTATGTCAAATATGCATGCAGAGAATTTCTTTCGAACTTCCCTCTTCTTTCAATGTACTGCAATTACAATGAAAACAACATTCCTCAACTGGAACACGTCAGCGCGTTTCTCAAGGGTATTCAATAACCGATTTTTATTTTTAAGTGAGCTTTACAACTTTACTTTTAGAAACCACCGGATTTACATTGAGACCAGTAGCTGGGTATCTGTCTTCAAGAGATTTTCTTTCTGGGTTGGCTTTTCGAGTTTTTAACAGCACTCAATATGTGCGACATCCCTCTTTACCGTTTTACACCCCAGAGCCGTAAGTATTTATTTGCTATGCATAAATATATGGATTGAATTTGTTTTTATCACTTCATAATACATAATATTTTAACCGTATTTACATTTGAGAACGTAAAGCGATTTTGGTACTACTGTTGTATAAGGCAACATTTAGTAATCGCTGTCCATTAGTAAATTACTAAGGATATTGTATACAAATAACACCTGCATCTCAATAATCTATATTTGTGTGTAATTTGCAGACATGTTTCCTTAATTTCCTTAGCAGATTTATTGATGAGGATTGCCCACTTACTTGACATTGCAACACACACTTTTATTCCCTACTGGATATTGTTGTCGGTAACCGATTGGTTCAAATTTCGACTATCAAATTTTGGAAGAATGTAAAATATAAAACACCACATAATTTCAATTTATGATTTAAAACATGTTTGTATTTAGGAAACATGTTTTTCACATTATATACCAATTATTTAACGAAATCTATTGTTTTAGCTAAATGCAAATCGCTATCAGCCCCTGAATATGGGCTGTTATTTGCTAATTTTTTTGATTAACTTTCACAGTGGTCTTTTTCTATTAGGGTCCAAGCAATGATTATACTATTAACATGATTGAACATTTAAACTACCACTCTGCCACTTATTTTGAGCTGTCGCTGACATTCAGAGTTTTGACCTTTATTCAATTTAATCGACAGTGTTAAATCGAAGCAATATTTTCTGCATTTAAAGATTTACGCGTCTAATTGTTTACACCAACAAAGGCTACTAACAAATAAGTGGTAAAAAGAGAAAATGTGTTTAACACTAACATCACTTAAATGAGTTGATACAGTAAATTTATCTCAATTGCAGAACAGCAAACCCTGGCTCACGAGCTATTTCATTCAATATATCGATGTACAGTTCTTGCAAATAATCTATGAGGCCCATCCACGTTATTGGCATCAGTAAATGCCCTCTTGCATCCATTTTCATCACTTGCAGATGTCGAATGCAGTCGTGGTCGTATAGAGATCCTTCTTTTTTTGTTCAGAAAATATGATTGCACGTGAGGGATATTTCAATAATGAAAATCTTGTAGGGTGATATAATGACTTTTGTCATCAAGAGTCTCGAATCCATGGTGATATTAAACAACAAAGTGCATAAAAGTGAAACCATGTGTACTTTGTAAAGTTGGGGGAGAGCTGGAGAGGCGAGCCGGTAATATTATAATGCAAGTTTCTGCTACTTATTTATTTGCTTGAAAGCACTTATGTTTTCATATATATGATACAATTACATATTACTTTAGTTAATCAATTTTCTAATTACCTTAAAGTATTAGCTAAAAATGTGGCGTACCACAATATGATGTATTAGCAACAAGAATAAATAACCAAATATTTAAAGTAAAAATATTAGTTTATGAAAAGTACTTCTTGTTGTGTTCTGACTAAGATAATCAATCAGCTTTGAATAATCGAAACCTCTTTTTATATCAGGCACACAGCCAGGATTTTATTTCGATAGAGGCACAAAATTGAAAACAAATAGTCCGATTTTTTTGATTCTACAAGTACTTTCGTACAATTTCAATTTAGATGATGCATTACATTTTACAGAAAAATAACTCTTCTATGCTCTTATAATCTTTACTAAAATAATCGTTTAAATTTATTGATGTCTAGAAAAACGAACTTCTCTTATCATTTAAAGTTAGACATTACATTTATTGTCTTATCCAAATAGCAAGCTATTAATGCCAGTTGACCATTGGGGAATTAATTTTCTAGTAATGTATGTTCGGCAAGGCCCCATTAGTACGCCAATAATGATTCATTAGTGAGCCATTGGCACGCCAATAATGGCCCATTAATGAGCTTTTGTTGACAAACAGTAAGTTTTTGATGGCAGAGCATTACTTTTATATGTAAAAAAGAATTTTTATATTGCTAAGTAGTTCAAAAATTCCAGTTAAACAAACTCAATCCTAGCAAAGAACTGAAAGATATCCTTAGCATCCTATCAAGCATATTCATTTCAAAATTTTAGGTGAATTTTGAAAAAATTTCTTATTTATAAATTATAACAATAAGTATACACATCTGCCAAATTTAGCAAAAATTTTAAATTTTAAAATCTTTTCTTTTCCTGTTCAATCATAGGTTTTTTATATACTAGTTAATTTCAAGGAGCCCAAATATTCATGAAAAATTATTTTGAAAATTCATTAAACATATACATTATTTTTGTACAAAATAATGTTTCAGGAAAGGTTTTCGCAATTCCTTTTTACAATAATAGGATCTAGGAATCAATGTAATGAAGTGAGGTTTTACTTGCTTATCGATTATTGTTTACTAAGGTTGTTACTGATGCCGCCAATGGTCCACCAATGGGCAACTGATGGCATTAGAGGTCGAATTATACAATGCTCATAATAACAAGAGCGGATATACTAGATTGCGTTATCAACTACTGAAGGGTAACTAATTTCATTTGTTATAAAACTTTATTTTGATCAGCATAATTGAAAATCATTATAGTTAATATTTGTTCGCTAGATGGCAGATCTATCCAGCAATTCCATTAATGGGCCACTGTCACACCATTAATGGGCTATAAGAAATTGACAAATAATACTTTTCGAAAATTGAAATCTAACTTTAATGCAATATTATATACAATAATATATTAATTTTTTTTATAAAATTATGGAATTTTAAGATTTTTTAAATTTTTTGTTTTGTTGATTGCGGTTGGCAAATGAATGGCCATTATTGGCCATTGATCCCATTAATGGACCATTAGCTATGCAACAGTGCTTGCCATTTGGGTAGCGGTTTGTGAGTTTATGCAAATGAAATTACTATTATTAGATATTTAATATTTAATTATGTAAAAACATTGTGAAATTGAAGAACAAATAGTGGATTTCAGTAGCTATCCTGTACTCTATACAATACAAACAAATAGTTCATTGCAACAAGAAACTTGATATTATTTCTACGCTTTAAATATGGATAAAATTTTATCTTATTGTCTGATGAATTAAGCATATAGTAGGATGGTATCGACTGTGAAATGTTTTTACTACATGCAATAAAAAATAGTTATTCTGATATATTTGTCAACCTCTCAATTTTGGAGGGGGCACGTGCACCCTGTAGCCTCGGTTGCTTGCACGTATATTTTATATCAATCTGAATAGTGATTGCAATGCATTGTTACTGAACTTTTGCCAGCTACCTGCATTGGAATCGTATCTCATAAGAAAAAGTCACCTAGTTAAAAACCACTCGCCCTATTTTGTGAAACATGATGTTTCTAACTCCGAAAACTAAAGAGTCCTCTAACTATCTGGAAATTTAGTTGCTAAATTCAACGTAATGATCTTTCGATAGCTAAATATTTTCAAATTTAGAGACTGCATACATGAATTATTGGGTCACATGCCGCTTCTAGCTGACAGAAACTTTGCGGCATTTTCACAGGTAAATTATTTTATGTAACTACAAATGTTTCTGTTGATAAAAGTGTATTAAGAAATATTCAGCTTGTCATTTCTAACATGGAATGCTGCAAATTTGAACAATATATTGAATTGTTGTATATGTTTAATTCAATCTTTAATAAAACATAAAAATTAATTATATTTGAACAAAAGATACTTCCATACAGAATCGTTTATGTATTCGTATCGTATACAGAAACAAATAGAGGGACCCTTTGATGTTTTTTGGTCGAGACTTTGGAAGGTAAATTGGGTGTCAATGTGATTGGGTTTAGTAACATTGACTCTGAAGAGAGCACAAGATTCGTTTTGTACACAGAGGTAGATAACATAAGTAGTGTGTTTCGTAAGCTCTCTATATTGCACAATTTTGGCTAAACTTTGGTGTTGTTCCCTACAATTCCGGTTGAAATACCTTACTTCTCTTATTTCAAGGTTTTCCTGTCATTCAGGCTTCATTTCCTGACGTAATTTGTATTGTAATTCTTCGACAATTCAGGATTTTCATAGTTTGATATCTATTAGTTGTCTTGACATAAACAGAACTTTTCGATCTCTATCATCTGAATTCAGAGTAATAAGCAGCAATTGTTTTCCATTATTATTTTGCTGGTAGTTTTTAACTATTCTTTTGCTGTAGATTACTATTTCAAACTCTGCAGCAAGATTAGCAATACCTGTTGTTCCGTTGAAGAGATTTATTCTTTGATAATTAGTTTTTTTTGAATCTCTTAATTCCTGACTGCTTTCACTATCATAGTGTAGGATATTTTGTTCTACTTAGTAGATTTAGACAATTAAGACATTTGCTTGAGATATCAACTTGACTTACAATCTTCAATTAAAAGTCTTTAAATAGATTTAACTTACTAGATTGCATTTGTAAACAATAAGTCATTCCATTTTATCTAGTTGCATAAATTTAACCAATTTTGCAACTTTATCCATGGAAATACGCTACTTAATAAATATTGTACAAATTCACATCTGTATAGTTTTTAAATATTTTTTTCTAGTTTCTACAAAATTCTAATTTGTCGAAGCTCGACTAAAGGAAAGAATTCAATGAAATGAAGAAGAATAAAATGGATGCTATAATTATAATTACGTACATTACTTGATTGAACCATAAACTCATTTTAATATTATTTATATTTTGCAGCATTATGCATTTGGAAATAAACAGTAGCTCTCGCTTTTTGCAGAAGATTGAAAAATTATTCAGTTAACGTCTTCTTTTGAAGTGGCATGTAATACAAATTAATTCTAATAGGCATTCGATTTTGCATTAGTATTAATAACATTTCCATTTACTGCTGCACTAGATTGTTTAAAAGTACTTCAAATTTTTTTTCAGCATTGAAGTAGATATATATGTCATTTTTTACATACATCTAAGGTTAAGGTACCTAGGTGGATCAAGTCACTAAGATTGTAATATATACTTTACATTAACAACCTCTATTTAACTACTCTTAGTTAATGACCAAAATCTATCATTCTTGGTGAACTTAATTCTAAAAAATGGACTACTTTTTGTTAGGCATTAGAGAAAATGACTTACTTTATTCATTCTTTTGTCATTGTAAATTGGATTCCGTTTTAATAATCTGTACCAAGTGCCTTTGAATGATATGCATACTAATCTTTTTTGAATTTTCAAATGCATGCAAAATTTGAAAAATCTATAATTTTGCGACAACTTGTAAAACCCAATTTTTCAAAATTAAACAATATTTTTGGATCTAATTAATTTAGTACGTTGATCGTACACAAAGAGCATTCATAACTATTTCGTTGACATTTCACTTTAAACGACCATCGTAGTCTGAATAAAGAATATGCCGAATACGTCAAGACGGAAGTTGGGAAATTAGAATTAATAGTTTAGAAGAATTATGGGAAAACCGGGAAAATGAATTTTAAAAGATTTCTGATAAGTTTATTGGAAATCATTTCCCACGTAGCCAAATACTGGTGGACCACCAGTGGCAGATACGGTGGGCCACCAGGTGGGTTTTGGCCACCCGTGCACCAGTGGCTAGCTGGTGGTCCACTGTTGGCTAATTGGTGGGCCACTGGTGGCAAAAATATGATTTAAGCATTAGAGCAATGTCTCAAATGTAGCAACATCAAACTTTTATATTAAGAGTTTAAACATTGCAGTTTAAACTAACACATACCCAACAAAGGGTTGAAGGAAATGCTACCAAGCTCACAATTTACATTGAATTAAGATTGACAATTGAAAGTATAATTAATTTTTTGTTATAAGCAATAACAACAAGCACACAAAAATGCCCAATTTAAATTTAATTTTCAATTTCCAAAGAAATTGCAATTTTTAAAGATTATCTTTTCCAATAATTAAAAATATATTTTTGCCCAATTTTAGGTACTCATGTAGACATTAATTTCAAGGTCCACGAATAATCGTGAATAAATTATTTTGAAATTTCATTCTGCGTATATATCTTATAATTTTTACAAACAGAAAATTGCAGAAAAGCTCTTCACAATGAATTTTATATGTTTATGAGATCTAAGAGAGCATAATAATGAATAATATTTTACTTGCAAGCATTAGCTCATATATTATTTATGATTAAGAGTAAATCATATGTCACTAGTGGTCCACCAGTGGTCCACTGGTGGCTATGAGTGGCTGAAATTGCTACTACTGCCACTACTTATCCACCAGTGGTCCACTAGTGGCTATGAGTGGCTGT
>CABFPE010000540.1:114865-125856 GCA_900660155.1 Hofstenia miamia | reverse complement strand
TATATATATATATATATAATAAGGTCATTTAGGAAATTGGATTGGCTAGCATTGGAGCGTCAAATGCCGAAGTTGAAAAATTGTCAAAGCTTTACTTTTTCACTGTCGAATTCGGACTCTGCCGACAGGAAGGCGTTGTAAAGGCATATGGAGCTGGATTATTTTCATCTGCTGAAGAATTCGAGGTAAACTATTATTTAGTTAAATTTTTTGCATTGCTAATTCTTAGTAATGAGTTTATGTGATGCCCAATTTAAGATATTCCTATTTCTAGTTTAGACCTAATACATGCATTGTATAAAATTGTTAATCGTAGAAATAGAGGACTTTAACGACATTAGTGATTCACAAAATTTCTGAGTGTTTGATCATAAGTATACCTAGTATGGGAAGCTTGAGTATGTATGTTATTGTTACATTTAATATATTTTCTCAGTCTATCATCCCATGTACTTCTAGCATGCAATGACAACTCCTGAGAAGCAACGAGAATTCAATTTGGAGCAAATTATGGATATGGAATGCAAAGTTACTACGTTTCAAGATTACTACTATATCACAGAGTCCTTCACAGATGCTGTACAACAACTACGTCAATATGCAGCCAACATTAAACGACCATTCGGAGTTCGTTACAACCCATATACGCAAAGCATAGAGACTGTTTCAACCACTCGACACATTTCAAGCTACGCTCGAGATATTAAAGCGGTAATTTAAAAGTGAATTTTTGTACATTTCTTTGCGTATTGTTTTACATACTGTAGGCCTATTCAACTTTAATAAAATTCACCATGTTTAGGAGTTAACCAATCTTATGACTTGTTTGGACAACATTGAATTGGCAAGCAAGTTGGCAACGGATCATATTGAATCATTACACTCTAATGATGAATCAACCGAAGATATAAGGTCACTCTCTGATAAGGAGAAGCTTGATGTTATTAATGAAATGATGAATGGACATTGAGTAATTAAGCGCGCATTTACCATTTATATCTGTATTGGAAATCAAAAGCATGATTAATAAACACAAACCATGGTTCATTACTTTACTTACGTTCATTTCTTCAATTTACAATGATAATTTAAGTACGAAATTCAAACATGTGAAATTAATTCAAATCCATTAATTTTCATGTATATTATATTATTCTTAATATAAAAAATAGCAGTGTCAATTCGATTGGCTAGATTCTTACCATAAATATGCTGTATACTAAGCTTCAAGAAGATAACAATTAAACAAATAATTGTTCACTAAGCTATTTTTTTAATTTGCTTTGTGCGTTAGTCTATTGTAGAGTGCATCTTAAATATTAATGCGTCATTTAATAAACTATGAAAATTTCCATTAACATTTTTGAAAATCTGATTCTTATAGCAATGCATATGATAAATTTCTTCAAAGTTAGTACATTTTCAATTTCATTTTCATTAAATCATGTAAAAGTTCGTGCAACATAACCATCATTTTTCGATGAATAAATTATTCGCCTTCTCTACGTGCGCTTTACATTGATTTTTGTAGTATAATAATCTGAACATTGTACAGTCTAAGTTCTTCTATAGACTCGAAAATTCTAAAAAGAATGTATCAATTTTTTAATATTATGAAATTCAAAATAACCTATATAGCTTTTTTCATGTTCCTCCCAAAATTTTCTTCAAAACTCAACTGTTTTTATTCATTTGGGAATTTGGACGGAATACTCACAATAAATTTCAAAGATTTTTGTCTGCAAAGAGATTCAAACACAAATTTCAGTTGACACGTCCCACTAAAGGAATAATTATCTTTGGTCTTAGCGAATAAGTGAAATCTGATTATAGTTATACAAAGAATTGATATATATATATATATATATATATANCGAACATTTGATGTAGAGGTGTTTTCTTTTTGTTCTTTATCAAAGTGCTGGCCGCATCGAGGGTAGCAATGCTACCAAACAGCAAACTGTGAATCACTTCTGTGAGAGCAAGGGAAACCCCACTGTTCTCCACAAGAGCTGACATAATATTAATAATATTACATTTGATTATTTTTTTTTGCTTGCTAACTTTTGTGTCAATAGCCTTAACAGATGCCTTGCCTTGAATTCCTATCATTTAAATTTATCACAATAGATTGTTTGACTGTCACTATTTATTCATACTTGTTTATGGTCATTGACTTTTTGAAAGTTTGTAAATTTATGTTTTGTCACTTATAAAAGGCTTTTCTACTGATGTTTGTTTATTATCAATTAGTTAACTACAGGGTGTTCAGTAAAAAACCAGGAAATTCCAGATATATTAAAGTGTGTATTTAAAATGTTGGTTTAAATAAAACACAATATCGTAATATCAATAATGTTCAAGATGAGCACCACGGACTTCAGCGCATCGCCTCAAACGTTGCATCCATGCAGAGGTGACTGACTGGATAGTTGTCTCGGGTATTTGATTCCACGCTTGTGTCAAAACATCTTTAAGCATTTCAATATCAGTTATCTGTCCACGCTTTTGTTGAAGATGAGACAGTAAAATGCTCCACATGCAGTAGTCCATTACGTTTAAATCTGGACTTTTTGAAGGCCATTCACTTGGTTCAATAAAATCAGGCGTGTTTTCTCTAAGCCAATTAATTGTTGCGACTGCTGTGTGTGGCTTTGCACCATCTTGCTGCCAAGTCCATGGTTTATTTTGCATTATGCGATTGATGTCTTCGAAAACGTGAGGGCACATTTCTTCTTGATAAATTTCCTGATTTACTGTCTTTTTCTTCTTCTTTGAATTTGGGACGTTGTCTTGGCCAGCTGCATAACCTTCAATGAAATAGAGATTTGACTTCCCAAACCAGGAAACCGCAGCATAACAAAGTATAGACTTTTGTTGACTGTCGATTTCTGCTAAAATGTCACTATCATCGATGTCAGTCTTTACGTTCACTGCTCGGTAGATGCGTTCATTCTGTGAATTTAGTGGGGCATTTAGCATAAAACTGGCTTCGTCGAAGAACCACACCGTTTTCCACAAATCTCCTGGGTAAAACTTGTCGATCATTGCAATTGATTTTTCAAGTCTTTTTTCTTTATGAGCATCTGTTAGCTTGTTACATTTGATCCTTATATAGCATTTTAATGCTGACTTTTTCAAAATGTCATTCACAGTTCCTAATGACATATTTAACTCGCGTGATATCATCCTTTGGCTACAATGCCCTCTTCGTGGAGAACCTTGGGGCGTAACAGCCAAATCCAAAACAGCAGCACGTGCATTACAATCAAATTTTGTGGCAGTACCTGTTCCTTGCTTGCGATGAGATGCATCATCTTGTATATATATATATATAACCACCAGTGTGAACTGATTTTTAGTAATTGTCCCGAAGAAGTTGGGCAGAATTTTACTGCATTTACCAAGGCCCCAAGTGGGATGCTCATTTTTAAATAATACAATCACTTGGCGTTGGAAGTCAGTTAACTGAGGCATTTGCACAAAATAAAGTGATGAAATCTACTGATTCATGGATTCTTATTTTATACCGTACAATACTGACAAGCTATCAGCCAATCATAAAACAGTCATATGTTTTGGAATTTCCAAATATTTATTTCCAGATATTGTGTTTTAATTAAGCTAACATTTTCTTTAAATACACACTTTAATATATCTGGAATTTCCTGGTTTTTTACTGAACACCCTGTAGATTAAGATGGATTTCATAATGCATCACTTTAGTTAGCTACAAACCTAATTCAACTGCGTACGCAGGATTGCCTGCCGGGAAACATCTCAGTTGTGATCGTCTTGAGTAACCAAAAGCAAGGCGAAGCCCAGCGAAATTGTCAAATTATTAAGAAAAATACTCCATGAAAATACATCTCATGACCTTAGTTTTTTCAATTTTTTATAAAAAATATTGATTTAATCAATTAAAATCAATTTTGAAGACCTCTTTGATACGCCATTGCCCTGATTTAGAGAAGCGTATAGCGCAATTAAATCAGTTTTTATGAATTTGATGGGATCTGATGAGGAAATTGAAATCCTATTATAATCGAAACTGAAGCTTACCAAGACATTTCAAAAACTAAGAAATACATTTATTTTATTATAAGCATTACGCAATTTATAAAATGACTGCCGTTGATGGCCAGTAGAGATTCAAACTTCCAAAATACCTATATTTCAAATACGGAAAAGCCTTCGAGTACTTCTTGATGGCATATTTCTGCTAGCAAATGAAGGTTCCTTCTTTTTTGCTTACGAGTTTTTGAATTGTGTAAGAATAGCAACTGCTCTTAATACACTTACTCTATATACTATATTATTATGGCGGATGATTCTTGTTTAAAAAGGAAAGCTGATTAGATCTTAAGTGTTATCAATATATTCTTTTTTCAAATTCAAAACGAATGCAAGGGTTTTTGGAACATAAAAGCTTTACACAATAATTAGCACTGGGGCCTTCCAAATACCGCATTTCAACAGGAAACATTACTTCTGTCATGCTTCGTTGTTGTGACATTTATAAAAAGTATATGCATCCATGGCGTACAAAAACATGGAAAGATCATCCGCTGCAAGCAATGAAAATAGGAGGCGAATGACAAGTCAACCGTTTACTGTGGTAGAAAACATGCTTAATTTCGTAGAACGTATAGTTTTGAATATTAATTATTAATAATGATATTTTCACTACCAGTGTAGGCTGTGTTACCCCTGATACATCTAGGAGTTTTTAAGTTTTTCATTATTTCCTGAAAAAAAATCTTAAATGCTTATAGCTCCCAAACGAATAAAATATCTAAAATTAGAGCCGCAACATCAACTTTGCACACAGCACCCTTCAATGGGTTTGTGTGGAATATCTAGTAAACAGAAACAATTAAACTTGATTCTCTGAACTTTAGTTAGCATGAGAATTTGATTGTTATTAAAAATCGGCATTTTCATTGAAAAATAATTCATAATTTTAAGCACTTCTCTCAGAATAATTTGTGCAAATTTTCACACTTAGACATTGATGTGTCAAATGTCATAATGGATTTGGAGAAAAATTCTGTCTATTAAATGGACATTGTAACTTAGGGGCCAATGTCCAATACAAACCGTTTCTGATTCATTGTTCATTGTTAATGTCTGAACCAGTGGGTTGTTTGCATTCTCTCGCGAATCTAATAATACTATATGTATTAAATGCTGTTTAAAACATATTCAATTGATTGCACAGCTTTTGTTACAATGTGGAGATGTGGAAAGAAATCCCGGACCCGACGCTTCCTTAGCACATGATACATGTAGCTCCTCCGCTGAATTAATCGGAAAAGAAGAGTTGTTCTTATGTTATTCTTGTCATTTCAAGATGAATTGGACCAAGGAATGCACAGGGTTTTCTTCGCCAGTTTTGGGAGCACTTGCTCAAATTAGATCTAATATTATTCTATTTTGTAACGAGTGTGTTAGTTGTTATTATTACTGACTTTGCAAGATCCAATGCTATCATTAGTCATAATACTGAGGATGTTGTTGACGAATGTATCGGAAAACTTGGTTACAAAATGGATTCCCAGACAAAGCAATTTAATCAGAAACTTAAAGACCATGCTGATGAAATTTCAACTAAAATACGCTCTACTTTAGATGGAGAGAGTATAATGTAGAGTTTGCGTGTTCGAGGAATAAAAGAAAACGAAAGCAACGGCCTGAATTTCAGGCCCTGAACTCTCGGCGAAACAATGACAGGAAAAAGATAGAGGAAATCTTGAAACATGTAGATGTAGCGGATGTTCTAATTGAAAATATTAGACGTCTTGAGAAATATGACCCGAAATCAAAAACATCAAGAACTGTATTGATAACATTCAAGTCTGCATGAGAATCACGTAGAGTACTTAGTTCAGCACACAAATTTAAAACGTATGGAAAGAAGATTTTTATCTCGAGAACTCTGTCGAATGAAGAACGTGATATAGAAAAGCGACTCTAGACAGCGATAGAAGATAATATGCAATGGTTCTAGTCGAAAAGATCTAAAGATCAAAAACCTGTTCCTTACATACAAAGGTGAAAAAGTTGACATAATTTTAGACAAAGATAGTGTAGTTTATAGAAGTGCGTGACTAGACTCATCAATGAGCTCTAGGCATATCTTGGAAATCAATCCGCAAGATTTCGTATTTCCATTTGTAATAGTAAATAATGTAAACGGCCTAAAATCTAAATTTGGTCTGATACAAGAATGGGTATATTGTTTTTTTAATGTTTCAGTCGTAATGATACAAGAAACCAAACTATTAAAGGGTAAAAATAAAGATTTGGATGTAACACTCGAGGGTTTTCAGGACTTTCGACATGATAGAGGCATTTCGTATTTCTCAGAAGTCGGTGGTGGAAGTCTATTTTTACGTATGTTTTAAAACTTTGATGTCCCAATTGACTGACTTAGAGCTTTATGATATTAAGTGTCGTCCAAAGCATATGCCATCGCGATATAATGCAGTTATCGTAATTAGTCTATATATACGACCTCAGAAGAAATCCCGTATTGAAAAAGTTACTGCTAAAGGCATTACAGATGATTTATATTGATTCTGAAAAGAACTACATTATACTATCAGGGGATGTTAACTGTGCTAGAATTGCAACCATCAAGCAATTTGATCTTTCAAATATAGTCAATGGTGAACATATGTTCCCAGCTTGATGTAGCTTATGTAACGGAACTTTTCTATTATGAAATTGACATACTTGCGCCTCTTGGAATTTCTGATCATAGAAGTATTTTTCTTTTCCCATTGAAAACATGTAGACACAAAGTTAAACGTCAGTATACTCTTGAATACGACGATAATGTGCTAATGCTCAATGATGAACTCCAAAATACCTATTGGAATCTTCTGATTGATAAAATGTTGACAATGACTGACTGTTATGTATCATTTATTAAGTGAATGTATTATTTCTAAGAAAAGGGTAAAGAAAGTACTTTTGAATGAACTTCGGCCATTTCCAAAGGTTAAGATTCTTCTAAGACAAAAGAAGGATGCTATTGAAGCTTGAACTAAAGCTCTAAGAAACAACTACTACAACAACTAATTAATAAGACGGTATTCGAGACTTACAATAGATGAGGCTGAGAAATTGAATAAGTACTTTACGCGTTTTAATAGTGATTTGTCTAATGATGCTATCTTGATGCTACCAGATAATTATATTAGTGATCATATTGATTTTGATGAGTTTTTAGTGAAAGCAGAAGATGTTTTTAGAGCTGTAAAAGTAGACACATCTGTTGGTCATGGCATGATCCCCGCTTGGATTTTCAAAAAGTGTGCACATGCGTTATCAGAACCTTTCGCAAAATTGTATATGAAAAGTTTCGATGATGTTATTTATCCGCAGGCATGGAAAACCGGTCTGGTGACATCTCTGATGAAGAAACCCAACTCCTCTATTCAGGAACCCTTTACTATAAAACCTGTGATTTTAACCCCGATATCTGCACGTTGCATCGATAGAATTATTCTTGAGTACCTGCAGAAGGCAATGGCGGATAAACAAGACCCATATAAGTTTGCATAAAGAAAGAACTATTCGACAGCTGATGCCCTATTATGTCTGTTACACGAAATAATGCTGAATCTTGAAGATCCCAAATTCTTTGTGAGATGCATATTTCTGGACTAGTCGTCAGCTTTTAATACCATTTTCCAGAACCGGGTTCTGAATGATGATTCAATGGTTGAAGGAGTACATGTGGAATTTTCATTAAGCTGTGAAATGTGGAAAAGTGAAGTTTAGCTTTTGTGACATATTGGTTGGTATACCACAAGGTGGACCACTTAGTGGTCCTCTTTTCACTTGGGGTACTAATAAACTGCGAAGTGACCAATCTGACGAGACAAGATTTTCGATGAACATAACCACTGCAGTTAGATACAAAAAGGAGATTAACAAAGTAGTAACTTTCTCGAGGCAACACAATTTGATTTTAAATCAAAAGAAGTGTGAGGAGTTAATCTTTGGTAGTAAAAGACTAGATGGACGCACCAATTATTCACAAGTTGAGATTGACAATAACCTTGTTCCTCAGGTTGAAGTTGTGAAATATTTGGGGTTGTTTATTCATGGTTGATTAAAATGGAAGAAAGAAGTAAGCCATATGGTCAAAACAATAAACTGCTCTACTAAAACTATTTCTCATATTTACAGGTTCTCTACCGATAGAACGAGAAAGCAAATGTTTATGGTATATATGCTCCCTCACTACATGTATGCTGTAGTAACATATGGTACTCATTTATCGGAGAAACAGAGGAAGGACTTTCGGAGACCATTACGATATCTCAGTCAAATTCAACCTGAGTCGTGTTTTACAAAATTATGTATGATTGACATCATCGAATCCAGTTTGAAAATATGTTTAACCATTAGGAAGATTATGAACAATAATGCACGTCCACTTTAACACTAAATTCATAAGTTCAAAAGCAATATGGATTGTACGCGAACTCTCTTTAAAACATATTATGCCAGAACTGTGCAACACAATAAATCTTTTATCCCGTGTGCTATTGACTATTTAGTGCATGGAACTATTCAAACGTTGAAACAGTTCAAACCTACCAACATCTGTGTTTGTATGTTGTTAAAGTGTTTTATTTTATTTTGTTATTTTGTCAGATTTCCCTTTTACGCTTAGTGTGTACAGGAAATAAACCGAACTTATTAATATTATTGTTATAACTTTAATTTGATCTGATTTTGATGATACTACTCTGTTTGAGTCCAAGAGGCATGTGCCCTACAGTTAAAAATCTGTCTATGCTGACCATTTTTTAGGGGTCACATTAAACACATTAAAATAATATGCAAATTAAAAAACAAATTACACAAAGGAGTTCATCTGAATAATATCAGGCTCATTATTACGTAAACATTAAATTACACTAATGTCATGTGTGACTTAAATGTTTTACTGGTTGCAGAAGTTTTTTATGTTGATGTTCGTTTGCTTCTAATAGGCTCCTGCACGTCCAATTTATTCGAATTCAAATCCAATTTTGTAATAACGTCAATGGTAAAAAATGACTCTGAAGCATGAAGAATATTTGTAGTTTATTCTGCAATAGAAAATCTCCATTCAAAAATGTGATTTACGCAATTTCACACAAAAATATATTTTTATTAAAAAACTTCAGCACCCAACCAGAAATTTCTAGATAGGCCAGAGTACTACACCAATATCCGAATTAGAATCCAACATACCTGTATACCTAGGTTCGGCTTCCTTTATTGACAAAGCTCTATTTTGTAATTCGTTAATATTAAGTAAAATATTACGCCGAAGTTTTTGCTAGAAATTGAATAGGGTTAAATTATTAAATTTATAAATATTTGCAAATAGTTGAAGCATTTACAGGCTGCTATTTTGAATTGATAATTTGAACTTGCTAGTATGTTTTACTTTCAAAACTGCATTTCGATTGTTCACATTCCAAATTGTGAAATGTTAGGACCTTTATTAAACATTTTTTCCCGTCTTTACAATGGCTGCGCAAGCGAGGAAGCAGAGGGGGAAGTTGTGGGCCTATAAATGAAATTGAAATTTTCGGGAAACCTCTCTATCCGGGTCGTATGAGACACAGGGTCACATTTTCACCCGGTCTCAACTCTAGTTTATACAATATTAATCGACAAACAATCGAAAGTGAAAAATGGTCAATGTAAGTAATGGTTATCTAAAATGTCGACTTGTCAGTTGAATTGAGATTTCAAATATTTACGGAGAGACATGCATACTCTGTATTTAAATTTAAGTAGCATGAGAACTATTTGGTCAGTTTGCTATTGAATGACTTCATTGCTTAAATGCTGTTCTGAAATCACATTTCTGATAGTAATGTTGATTTAAATTTGCAGCGAATTATGTCATTTTAGAATGTAAGAAATCAACACTATAAAACCTTAGTTCTTAAAGTCTACGGTTTTATATGTATAAAAAAGGATGAAATTTTCATTGGTTGGGAAAATTCGTTTTGTCTGTATGAAATTTATATCTAAAAGAATAATTAATTCTTTGAAATTTTAGATGTGCTTTAAATTTCGACATTTCTTGTGCCATTAACAGTTTTCTACTAACAAATTATTGCTAACAAAAAATGTTCAGTTCAGCAAATTTCTTACAAAATTAAATGTGAAATCAAATATTTGATTAACCATTTGCCTAAAGCGGCCTCAAGAGCTGATTGATTGATTCACAACGACGTTTCCAATGAGTGTTCATGGGTATTGTTATGTCCTACATGTTTCTTTGAGCCTTATAATTTGGATGAATATTTTCCTTTCACATTGTAAAGTGTGAATCTATAACAATAATAATAGTGGTAATATTAAGCTATGGAAAATCCGTTCTGCCAAATTGCTTAGTGTTTTTAGTGACTTTTAAAGTTACAATAAAGCGATATATATCCTGAAAATAATAGTTCGTGCTGACTATGATAATTATTACTGACAGAAGTTCAATTTGATGAAATGTATTTCCTAATATTGTTATAAGATCTATGTTTTGAATTCTTGTTAATAATACTACAGCCTCTAGTATTACAAAGCTTAAATATTTGAGACAAGGTTGCTTGGTTTACATGAAATTATCAAGAACTAGAACTTACAATACTTTCATTTTTTCATTCCATCTTAATACATTTAACCTGAATTTTCTTTGTAATTTCTTGACCTGTTTTAAAGAAGAGTGCGTTTTGAGACATCCTATGCAAAATGTTTATTATCATCAAATCGCTTCTCCATTTTCAGCTAAGATAAATAAAGGATTACAACAGTACTGAAGGCGTTCACATGATTCATTTTTTGTTCAAATTTACTCAAGTCACAGAAGATAATCCAAGGTTTGAAAGAAATATTTTTAGCTTTTTGGGATTTCAGTATTATTGCAGTTTTTTCAGGAACACAAGTATCAATTTATTTACCTATATATATATATA
>CABFPE010000540.1:85372-114751 GCA_900660155.1 Hofstenia miamia | reverse complement strand
GATATATATATATATATATATATATATATATAGCAAGGCAGACCCAAATTTTCTCTGAGGTGGATTAATGGGTCAGATTATCAAACTCACAAATCTGATACTTCTCCAATTGAATTAGAATCAAGGGTCGACGTGTGTACAGATTATCGTCCTAAATGTCTGTACCCAACCCAACAAAAATCCGAAGCGAACCAAAATCACACAGCACCGGGCCTTAAAAATAACCGTGGTTTTTCTGTAGCAAAGTATTTTATACTACAAAGAAGATCATTGGGCAGATTACATACTTTCATAGTTTACTACAATAGAATCGCTAACTTTATGTCTGTCTGTGATGTAGCATATATAGTCTTCTGTATAAGACATGAAGACGACATTGAAATATCATTCTATTATGCTCAAAATATAGAAGAATATAATACTTGATATTCCATCAAATTCATCATGTTTACAACAAAGTACAAGCCGAATATGTATACATAAGAACATTAGTTTACAATAGAACTCAAAGGCTTTCCTACAATAATCGGATAAATATATATTGAGTTTGAATATGAAAAATATATTTATGATTTAATCTCCATGATCAAATGAACCATTCAATTAACAACAATGTTGTTATTGAATTTGAACTTGTTGATTAAAATGAGTATATATAATGTATTTTTCGAAGTGAAATGCATTGCATATTCGATCAAAGAATTTTAGTGAAACCTAAGTCACTTAGATTTCGACATCTGAAATCAACGTAACTGAGACAACCAATTCCGTCTATCCTGTTTTTCCACCAAATCCTTCTCAAATATAATTTTGAATATTATACAATGAATTGTATTTGCATCCAAATTATCGCGCCCTTCTAGAGGTGGACATGGGCCAAGCCATTGCAAAATTAAGTCGAATTGCAAGCGGACAATAACACAACAGTGTATACAAATCAGCCCAAATCCACTGACTGCTATATAAGAAATGTGCTGACAATATAACTCAATATAAAGTTTTTCAATTTCAGTGTGTAGATTAAATCTAAGTTTCTAAGATCAGCAGCTTTGGCCTAGCAAACAAAATTTCTTGGCAAGTATCATAAAGACAGGCTCAATTGACATTAATTTTAGGCACATAAATACAAAATGTGTAAACTCAGTCTAAATTTCTACCCACCAGGTATTAGTGGAACATCCACTTTAATTTGGAATTGTTGCATCTCATTCAATGAATTGGAACTTTCCTCTCAATTGACGTCGCATATTTCTCTAGAAACTTGTCCATTTCACTATCATTCCTGCTAGTTACTACTGGAGTTTCTATAAGGAGAACAATAACAAAGAGAAGAGGCCAAACATTTTATACAGGTTTGTTTTGATCTTTATTAAAAAAACTTAAATAATGTTTGGTCATAGATAGAGAAGGGCTTATTTAATCATAGAGTTATAATGACTATTAACAACGTTATTGCTTTAAATTTAAAAGTCAGTGGTCTTAGTAAAGTGGGTATTAATGAAATTTTATCAATGACATGAGTATAGCTGAATTTTTGCTGCAAAAGGCCTGTAGCCCCTCTTGGCTGCATCCTTGATTTCTATTTACAACATAGCTAAACATTTTAGCACTAATCTACAGGGGACGCCATGATAAATACAACATTGAAGAAATGTGAGAAGTTTGCTATTACACTACAGAAAGTAAGTAACAAAGGGTAAAATAAAATTTGTTGCGACATATAATGTGATATTTATTAAAGCTTCGTGCACTTTGGTAACGTTCAGGAACTTAGCACCATCCTTTGGCTCCCAGCTCTAATGGCACTTGAGAAATGGAAACTTAAATATTTTCCTAAATTGCAATCTTTGGGTTCTCAGTTTTGTTGATTGATTAAAAATCACCTCATCACACGACAAACCGCAGTGGATTTTTAACTCTCCATGCCCAACCACATGAAGGAACTGCTCACAAAATTCGTCCGGCCTGTACTGGTCACCAATTTTAAGGACGTGACGAAACACGACGCGGATGATAAGGACGATAGTTAGGTTATCCTAGCATAGGTCTTACACTCCTTTACAATACACCGAGTTCCGTGGATAGACCTTTGAATGACTCCTGAAGACTCTGTGCGAAAGGAGCCACTAATTCAGTCAGATGCTAGGATTGTCGTAGGTTGCCGTGGATGGTTGACCTAAACCCGGAAAATATTTTACGTCAAACTTTTCACAAGACTAATGATAGGTTCTAGGCTTGAAACTGCCTTCGAAATTTTCCTTGGCCGAATGTCACACTCTGGATTTTCAAAACAACTTCAAGATCACAATGTTTTGAACCTTTGCTAACCGGGTGGACATAATCGGTATACAATCTGAAATATAAAATAAAAATAGAAGACCTTAGCTTTCAAATAAGACCAAAAGTAGAGCAAGTGAATTAGTATCAAAAAAATTTTCACTGAATGGTCGTGGGCGGTCATACGTTTGCAAACTGATTTTGAGTTCTTTTTTCCTTAAAAATACTACAAACTGAAAAATAGTATCCTTTTCAAATTTACATGTTATAGTAAAAAATTATTCATTTTCAAGATTCTCATGAAGAAATTGTTTTAGTGAAAATTGGATTTTGATGCAATCGATGACCTCAAATTTCTGTGAAGTATATATTTTATAACATCCTTAAATAATTGATTATTTACTTCACATTTATCAGAAATAGTTTTTTCTAAAATCACTTTAAACTTATTAAGTTTGAAATGACTTATTGACAAAATATGACAAATAAATTGCAAACAGAACAAGCCTATATAATCATTTTATCATTGTAAGCGAAATAGCTTACCATTTTGAAATATTATAAGTTTAATATACACAACATTTCCTCAAATGTCTACGTAACACTACTCTATTTTATGGGAATACTATTTTAAAAATATTTATAAAAAATATAATATTTTGGTCTATCTACCTCTTAAGCTTAGACCACTCCTAAGGAAACTTCATTCATAGGAAGAAGCTAGGTTCACTTTATTATCTGAGAAATAATATCTTCATTTATTGCATATGAAATTCTCTAAGTCAAAGCATTATTGAGGATCAAATGTGAAATTTTGAAGTTTCGTTTTCACCTACAAAAGTATCTATGTTAGATTTAATAAATATTATGTCATTGATCTGCTAAGGAACTTTCCCGAATTTTTAAAAAAATTAGACTTAATTCAAGCACATTTTACACTAACACATGTTAATCAGTAGAACCTTCTATGATGGTTTATTACCTCCGCCAAGGGGGTTATGTTTTTGGTAGCTTTGGTTTGTTTGTCTGTTAGCAACTTTACGGAAAAAGTAATAAATGGATTGACCTCAAATTTTCACCAGAGGTGCGTCTCCGCCCAAGGAGGAATCCATTAAATTTTGGTGCTGATCCGGGGACACAAGCTGAGTGGCGGAGGTCTGCGCTCTCCGAGTTCTTTTCTAATTGTTGATTAAACTTTCTCGTTTAAGTCAAGCACATTTCACTTTGATGTAGAGCATGTTTTGAACGTGGTAAACAGCATTCACCATAATAATCCAGCAACATATGTTTGAACAAATCAATTATCTTTTCTTTCGTTTATTGGTATGCAGTAAAAATGATTAGATTTCTTGAAATGGAAAAGCTGGCACAAGTACAATAGCTACAATTCGCAAAGTTCTTTGATAAATAATTAACTACCCACGTATATGAACCAATGATATTTATAGGATCTTGTAAAGTAGGGTTATGAAACGAATGATTTGTCTCCTTCCATCACTATGGAATAATCTATTGTCAATGTGCAGGAATTTAGTTATTATTGTTTAAATGTTTGATATTAAATATCATATTAAATAAATATTTATTCGGGTGTTACAAAATTGAAATGCTATTTATTTTTCACTCTTATGTATCTACTCCAGATTATTTTATCAATATTGATATTTACTGTTTTCAAAGTTAATATTCTCAAATAAGTATAAGCTTACTTCAAAATTCACATAATTTACACCATCATAGTACGTAATTAAATTTGATACTAAAATAATTTGTTGTTTTCTTTAAACGGAATATATATTATTCTTCAACAAAAGCTGTTCCAAAATCCATTGTTTTTGTGCTTAGTTTGCCAATTTCATGCTTCCAAGGCAACTCATCAAATTGCCCAAATCCTAAATATTGTTTTACTATAACAGTTGACGTGTATTTTTAAATTAAAATTAATGAGTAGTTTGTAATTCTCTATATAACACAAAAGTATATTACATATGAGGGATTTTCATTACTCTAAGAACGTATATTTGGCCTCCTTTACAATCTCAGAAAGCTTCTAGTTAGCTAAGTAAGATTTTTCTTAGCCCAAGCAGTTTTTCATAATTATTTTGCTCAACAGTTGTAGAATAGCTTGACATATTACTGTGGACTGTTAAAATACTAATTAATTTTCACAGCTCGAAATTGAAACGAAGAGATTAAAAGGCATAAATGTTCATATAGCATCATAGGCAAAGATTGTGGTTTCCAAAAAATAATAAAAAGAATCTGAGACCCAAAGACTTAACGCCATTGATGTAAATTCACTTCACATCCTCAAGAAAATCTACATATATGTTCAGAATAAACTTTAGAATTACTGTATGATAGCCGACAAATATAATCAACCTGACTCAGAATGTTACTTAAAAAGATACATAAAAGATCTATATTACTATATTATCCGGAAAGTAAACTGTCGACGGAATTTTTGCGGATGCTGAAATTGGCGGAAAAGTGTTGTTAATTTATAGGTTTGTACTTCATAAAGTTATATACATATATATGTATATATATACTAGGTATCGCCTTGATATATATATATATATATATATATATATATTGTAACTTCAATAAAACAAAACTCTGTCAAGGGCGTACCCAGGATTTTCTGACGGGGGGACATCATTGTTATTCCCTAATGCGGGGCAAAGCCCCGCGAAAATTTTTGAAAATATTGAGAAAATAGACCATAAAAAATGCATTTCACGATCCTAGATTTTAAATTTTTCAATTTTTTACGTAATTTTTTTTTGATTTTTCCAGTCAAAATTTAATTTCGAAACCTGACGGGGGGACATTCCACCATGTCCCCCTGGGTACGCCACTGAACTCTGTATAACTATATAATTAAACCAGGTAATAAAACACGAAAACAAAAAAATTTTTCACTTTATTGTAAAAAACATATGATTCCGATCAAATAAGAATGAGGTTAATATAGAGAATAATCGTTCCATTTCAACAGATATATATATATATATATATAGACAAAAAGCATAGAATGGGCCTAATGATGTTAGCCATGAGCTAGTTAAACAATTTTTAGTCCTAAACTTTACATTACATGCATTTATATATGTACACGTACAATTATATTCAACTAACAACAAGAATTTTCTCACATCAATGAATAAATAAACGTCAATGTCTCTTATTTGCATTTATACTATTTATTGTATTTTTAAAATGAAACAATGTATAATAGAGTTTTAATTTCTACAAAAATCATACAAAAATCAGTGGGTCTAAAAAATGTTTTTTAGCGAAAAAGTTGCCATTTTAGCCGGACTTCGGTATCATCGAACATTTTCTTTCCTGTTTATTATTATTTTTTCTTCCATAGTTTTACTTTGAAATGTTTGCCCAAAATCTGTTTACATTTAAAAATTGTGGGGCACTAAAAACTTACAGATCTGATTCCACTGACGTAATTAGCGATGTCTTGTGTGCTTTTGATCGTCTGAATGCTTTGAGTATACGGATCATATCTCACGCCGAATGGCCGTTTCATACTAGTCGTGAACTCCCGCAGCTTTCGAATGGCTTCGTCGAATGAATTCGTGATGTAGTAGTAGTCTTGATGGGTAGTCACCTTACATTCCATTTCCATGATTTGTTTCAAATTAAATTCACGTTGCTTCTCTGGAGTTGTCACTGCCATCTAAAAATATTTTCGATAGGGATTATTCATGTATCATTGCAGAATTCCAGATTTCAAAAACATTTAAACTTTTATGATGAATATTATATAATGAAATGGGATTAGCAAAGCCATTCCATTGCAATTCATATCTACATCAATGTGGAATGCATAATCAGTCAAAAAGTTGGCAGGATCCCAGGACATGATCCGTCAGAAGAATCCTTATATTTTCAAAGACATTATATTAATTGATTCATTTGTAAGTTGTTTAAAGCTAATAGAAAGCTCCCTTCCCATCCCTCATTTACTAAAAATCTTGAGAGGTCAACACAGGTTGATTCGAATTTATACGCCATGCATATACCATTTTTGATTTCTCCTTGACAGCGTGCTAACGAGTCAATAAATAACTTCTAATCGAAAAAATGTTCTCTTTGAAAAATATGAATCTCAACACCCATTGACTTCGAATTATAACAATATTAATCAAAAGTAGAATTGCTTCCCCGGTATTCAGATATGGGAATGGAAGAGGTCCATTAAAAGGAACGAAAGGCGACCATGCTAGAATAAATTTATATTGTGTGGATAGTGGATTATGTGAAGCACTAGCAAATTATAATTCAAGGATATATATATATATATATATATATATATATATATATATTAAGCCTCTGCGAGTTGACTTTTTAGACTCGAGTTGATTGTTAAAGTCGAGTCAAAATTGTACTTGGACATATTTTTCTTAGCTAAACTATATATAGCTGTGCTACCCGCATAAATGTAGGAACAAATGGAAAATGTTAAACCAAATGACAGAAACCAAGCCTGATGAATTACATCAATGGATTCTTCGACATTATACGTAAAATTTAAGAAAGATAAATGCCATTCAGACAATATCACGTTAGTTTCGAGCTCTGGAAATCTCAAGTTAAGCTTATGGACCGGGAGTTCGAGTACTCACTGGGCCACAAATTAAATATTTGATTTAAAATTTAATTTTTGTCAATTAAGTTGTAAGAATTCAATAAATCTCGAGGTTGCTAGATTGCACTATTCCTTCACATTAAGGAGAAAGATGTGACTCCACGGCCTACTTTAGTCACGGGAGAACGAATGCAGTACAGCAAACAATAACAAAGCGGTAACAGCTGAAGCAAAATGTTTAAATAATAGTATATACTGACCGAGATCACTTTTTAATTAAAGTGTTTTTTTGCAAAAATTGGAAAAACTCAGATTTTTTTTCACTTGATTTCAATTTCAAATACTAATGCATATTAATTTCTGTGAGAGATAGATTTACAATACTTATTCAAGATTCAAAATAGAAATTTGGAGCAATCTGGTTATGTAAACGCTTTGTCAATTTATTTGTACAGAAAATTACATAATCGTTAATAGTAAATTCAAAGACACCTCAAATTCTTCTGCAGACGATAGTAGACCAGCTCCATACGCTTTTATTTTGCCTTCTTGACGACAGAGTCCGAATTCGACTGTGAAGAAATACAGACTTGCTAATTTCTGAACTTCATCATCTGAAGCACCAAGACTAGCCAGGCCAATCTCCTAAACCAGGATTCAGTGTCTTCATTTCAATCTTTCGCTTTGAATGTTAGAATGCGATTTAAACACAATTTAAATAACTAGAAGGAAAATAACAAAAATAAAAGTTTATTCCATATATGTTTACAATTTTTGCCGAGTTTTGAAGTGGCTTGTATATCAAAAAGGCAAAGGACATGCGGCATGCTATCTGAAAATTCAACCTGAAAATACATCAACTACAGGATGAGTAACTAGTGTAAATAAATAAAAGTAGAACCAATGTCGAAGTAACGTGCGTATCAAAATTTTTGCATATATAATTATAACATTCACAGAGATCTTGGTATGTATGCATTACTGATATGATTAAATTGGCAAATAAAGTTGGTTAATTTCATTGAGAATTCAAGAAAAACTTAAGATCACATGAAACGGAATCATGTTTAGCAAATAAGTCTACATTATATATTGTAACAAAACCTCTATTTACATGAAAAATATAAAACGATGACTGACCTGTGAAAATTCTGCAAACATTCTATCAGCCAAAAGGGGCATGTGTCCCAAAAGTTCATGGACACAATCGCTAAATGTAATCTTAAGTTGGAAACATATATATTTACAGAACAATTGATAGATAACTTATTGAATATCATGGTAAAATATTTTATTAAATAGAAGCTGTTCATGTGTGGATAAGGATGTCATACATATATTAATAAAGCATAATGATATTTAGCAATCATTGGGAAATCACTTTATCATTTTAACTCTCTCATACATAAAAAGGTTCTATTTGACTCTGTTCACTGCATATTGTGTTGTCATTTTGCGATCTGCAAATATTATAATTAGGATCTTCAGATTTAAGAAAAAGTAAATGTTATGTATCTATAGGAGGTTAGAAAACGTCATATTTTAAGAAGTTAGCTGGGTGAAACATATCCTGTTTTGGTATTGGAATAATTATTTGTAATGGACGGCCTCGTCTGTCTGAAATTTCTATGTTGAATGACCAGTTAGTGTAGCTCATGAGATAACAAACTCCAGCAACGCGTATAATTGCTTGTTATTCTACAAATACTTAACAGATTAACTCATACAAGAGTATATGTCAAACAACAATCTGAAAATTGGACATATAGTTCTGAGGAAGAGCTAAGTACTCTTATTGGCATTCTTTATGGAGCTTATCGTAGTCAACATCAGTCATTGGCTGAGCTTATGATAACTGGGACACTTGCATTCAGGAGAGGTTCTGTCATTAATCATCTGGAGAATATCATTAAATATCTTAGATTTCACAATTACTATTAAACTTTGAACTCACGAGATAAGTTCACTGCTTTTTGTAAATTTTGAAGCACCTTCATTGGCAATGTCAAGAAAATGTACAGGCAGTGCACAAAGATTTTTTTGTAGGAGTACAGAAATCATTAGGCTCAACTTAACAAAAAGCTTAAAAATTTCCAAATGTAATAATTAAAAATAATTGTACAAAAATATTTGCAAAAAGCAAACTATTTGAGTTCTTGAAACATTCACCGCGGTTTTAATCTTAAATTTTGTTCAATAACGTCCCTGATATCTATCTCTTTGTTTTGATGTATATTGAAGAATCGAAGCAATAATCTAAAACAGCTTTTTCATTTTGTCAAAAAGCATGTAAACTTCATTAATGATGAAAAATATGTCAACTATTTTAGGAAATCACACTTATTGAATATTTTAATGATCCTTAAAGTCCAAAAGCTTTATACAATTGCAATATTTATTTCAAAGTAGATTCCAAATATTTGATCATTATGATGAAATCAATTTGTAGGGGTTGAATAGTAACATTGGTTTAATATTTAAATTTATAGAAATATAAATTTCTGATAAAAAATTTTTTTCTTAGTTTCTGGTCAATTTGATGTTGTTGAAGACGAAATTAGGGTCATTTTCATAGTAGAAACCATACTTTAGGAATTATCATGAAATTTAATTTATTGCTTAAATAGGTTATTAAGTTTAGGAATAAAAATCTTATTATGATGGAGACAACAAAAACCCTTAAATAACTTTTATAATTCTACACAAGACTCTAATTGTATTTTGATTTTAATGTAAGCAGATGCATTGTATTCACATGGACGCCATGAGGCCAAAATGTAGTCTAAATAAGCATAGTTTTCAAATTCCTTTATTTGAGATATTATCAAGGCTCTTAGCTTCTCAACAACCTTTCACTTAGAAATCAAATAACTAATAAATAGATTTTTTTCATTGATCTGAAACTAATTGGTGTAATTTTCCCTTTTTTGTCACTACACAAACATAAATGTTAATGAAAAACATTCAATTGACATTTCAGAAAAAATAAAGTTCAGTAGACATCTTGGAAGTAACTCATCTCTTGAANATTAAATATCTTAGATTTCACAATTACTATTAAACTTTGAACTCACGAGATAAGTTCACTGCTTTTTGTAAATTTTGAAGCACCTTCATTGGCAATGTCAAGAAAATGTACAGGCAGTGCACAAAGATTTTTTTGTAGGAGTACAGAAATCATTAGGCTCAACTTAACAAAAAGCTTAAAAATTTCCAAATGTAATAATTAAAAATAATTGTACAAAAATATTTGCAAAAAGCAAACTATTTGAGTTCTTGAAACATTCACCGCGGTTTTAATCTTAAATTTTGTTCAATAACGTCCCTGATATCTATCTCTTTGTTTTGATGTATATTGAAGAATCGAAGCAATAATCTAAAACAGCTTTTTCATTTTGTCAAAAAGCATGTAAACTTCATTAATGATGAAAAATATGTCAACTATTTTAGGAAATCACACTTATTGAATATTTTAATGATCCTTAAAGTCCAAAAGCTTTATACAATTGCAATATTTATTTCAAAGTAGATTCCAAATATTTGATCATTATGATGAAATCAATTTGTAGGGGTTGAATAGTAACATTGGTTTAATATTTAAATTTATAGAAATATAAATTTCTGATAAAAATTTTTTTTCTTAGTTTCTGGTCAATTTGATGTTGTTGAAGACGAAATTAGGGTCATTTTCATAGTAGAAACCATACTTTAGGAATTATCATGAAATTTAATTTATTGCTTAAATAGGTTATTAAGTTTAGGAATAAAAATCTTATTATGATGGAGACAACAAAAACCCTTAAATAACTTTTATAATTCTACACAAGACTCTAATTGTATTTTGATTTTAATGTAAGCAGATGCATTGTATTCACATGGACGCCATGAGGCCAAAATGTAGTCTAAATAAGCATAGTTTTCAAATTCCTTTATTTGAGATATTATCAAGGCTCTTAGCTTCTCAACAACCTTTCACTTAGAAATCAAATAACTAATAAATAGATTTTTTTCATTGATCTGAAACTAATTGGTGTAATTTTCCCTTTTTTGTCACTACACAAACATAAATGTTCATGAAAAACATTCAATTGACATTTCAGAAAAAATAAAGTTCAGTAGACATCTTGGAAGTAACTCATCTCTTGAATTTAGCAAGGAAAATTTTGGTTTCTCTCATGCTAAGATTTAGCTGTGTAGCTATTGGAAGGATAATGGAGATCCTGAAAATTTATGATAAAATAATACTATTAGATTTGTTCACTTATTATTTGAAAATTTTTTGTAGGTTAAACATGTATACTTTCATATCAGGACATTTAAGTATTGGAGGTGAATCCTGTGAAGTACAGATTCAAGAGTTGTGTGATTGCAGCATATACGAGAAAACCCTTTATTCATAGATAAAAACTGCTCTCACTATTGTGTTTTTTCGATTCAGGTCAAACATGAGAATAGCAAATGGCAAGGTCTGTTGATCTTCAAATACCAAGAATATATTACTTAGGTGTCAAAATTCAATATCCAATATCTATCAATGCCAAAATTCCTAAAACTATTTCATATGCTTCAGAATATTTTTTTGCACAACCACTATATTTATAAAGTTTTGATTTTTCAGAATGTAACATTCAAAAATATAACAGAAAAAATTCACACAGCTCTTCCATTTATAGGAGGGAATGATATTTGCAGAGAAGGCATGAGTAATGTTGTCATAAGCACAGTGAATTGTTACTATGTAGTATACAAAGAGCATGAAAGTATGTCAAAAATATTATTTCTCTTTTGTGATACTCAATGTGACACATCACAACAGTGAAATTGAGGTTAATAACTATTCTTGGAAATTAGTACCAAGGAAACTTTAACTTCAATGTCCCAATGCCGCATATGATCGTAGACATTCTCAACAAAGCAATGCTATTCAGGCTTTCTAAAACCTTATATACAAATTATTCAAAAAGTATGGTTTGTGTATAAAATGTCATTGAAATTCATCATTCTGGTCCCAAAATTGATTGAAATCAGTGAAAAAAATCAGTCAACTAAATGTTATGTCACACCGTGTTATGGGGATGTCTTTAATTGAAAAAAATTACAATTCTAGGCAGTGGTCACATAAAAATTATTAAAACATTTGACGCATTTTTGTGAAAATGTTTTGAGGAGGCACATATAACCTGCACCCCCTCTCTGTGCAATAATTTAAGTCAAAATCCGGAAAATAGAGTTAAGGCAAATCTATAGCTAAACGGTATACAAAGTCTACAACTATTGGAAAATATTTTCTGATTTTTAGGAGTCCTATCACCATTGTCTCTTCTTGAAGGAGTTAGGGAAAAATCTTATCCAACCATGGTTGTTGAATGTTGCACTGCAAATGTATTCATTCAGAACAAATACTTGCTTTACGACATCTTGGTTATGTTGGTGTTGCAGCTAGTCAATCAAGAAGTTGACCACCCAGACTTTCTACATGTAGTGTTAAAATGTAAGCGTTGCTCATATTGTCCTTACAAATAGGATAGGAAACTTCTGAACATGTGTCATACATGTGAAAAATTTGTTTCCTAATCCTAACAAAGAAAGAATTTTTTGTAATGTTGTATCCAAAGATAACATCATAAATACAAGATATTGCAAAACTATCCATCTGGCTGATAGAGCTTTTTGTTATCTAATGCAATTGGAAATGGTAAATATTACATTTGATTGCGTCAGTACCATAAATGCCCATTAAAAAAAACTCTATAATACTTAGGGTCACATAGACCCTGGTTATGTAAAAACCTTATAAAATAGCAATGCATCATGTGGTTAATGCTGAATTATAAAGGAAGCATTAAAATAAATCAATTGTCAAAGATGGATTGAAGGTTCAAAAAAGTAAACGCCAGGAATGCATTTTGCAGATATGCTTCAATAGCTTTAGAGAATGAAGTCAGAATTTGGTTGAAAAATCCGAATTCTACGGTCTTATCACTGAAATTTTGTCAGCATTTGAACTGAAATAAATAATTTGACGATTAATATACAAAGAATTGTATCATAAAATAATGAAAACAATATATTTTTGAAACAGCAAAACCACAGCGGTGATCAGAACAAAATTAACAATTATCAAACTTTTTGTAACGGGAATTTCAAAATGTAGCTCAATGACATCAGTGCAGATGATTGATTCAGTTGAATTTAAACTCATTCAAGAATTTAATTTTTTTTCGTTTTCTAGTTCATATGCATTCTCTATTAGGATAATGTCTGGAGCAATATTTCAGCAACTTTAATTAACATTGCCGTTCATATTCATTATGCGCTTATATGTACAATGGAGTTTACTTACGGTTCTCGTGTGTAAAATGGTTTTGAAGGAGGACGTATGTATTGAGTGCAATTAAAAACTCTGAATGCCAATCCCGACAAAAAATCACGAGCTGATAAATAACCTGCAACAGGACGTAGTGTGAATCCACTTCTCTCTAAAAGAAATGACTTGATATACCGATTATTACCGATACTCTAGTCTACTGCTAAGATAAACAGAGTTCCATATGGAAATGGAAATGTCCATCCCTTTTCATTTCCAGATTATGGAAATGCAAATTGAAATGGAAGGGAAATGAAAATTTTTTATGACATTGAAATTTGATGGCAATTTATGAAAATTCGATTTCAAAGAAAACTTTCTGAACACTGTAAAAACCTGCAAGACACCCTAAATACAGTTAAATAAATGTACAATGTTTAAGACCAGTCACAAAATGAACTAAAACTACCAAAATTGGTCTGAATCATACAAATGAGGGCAGAGCGACAAAATTTGGTTAATTTCAAATGATATTGATTAAAAAATCACATCAATAGACTGGCACAGCTAGAGAAATTCTAGCTCTATTCGTAAATAGGGAAATTGCAGCTTATGATTTCAGATATTTTAATGACTGGACTCATTTATTACATCTAACGTTCGTTACTATGTCCGATTCCAACCCTATATGTGTATATTCATTTTTTGAATAATTAATAACACCGTATTAATCAGTAATTTACAGAAAGTTTGTAATGCACAAGTTTAGTGTGGGAATTTTTCAATCCATCATCGCCATGCACACATGATTATAAATTTATTTAATTCAATTCAACTTTGAACACGATTGGAACTGAAACTAACTGAAATAATTACTAGACATGAAATTGTCTTGGATCAAAAGCATTCCAAATTTCTATTATATGTACCCTACCAGTCTTAACTAAAACAAATTATTGCACGTTATATTACACTTCTACAGGACTCCTCAGTCCTATGTGATTTCTTGGTCTCACCTCCAAGGAACTGAGACTAAGTATTTCATTGGATAGAATTAACATGAGAATGTGACAAAAATTCAGAACTTGGAAGTACAGAGTTCACATTTTACTCATAATTTTCCAGGGTTTAAAAATCAACAAATAGAAATGATTAAAAAATGGCATCGCTTAAATGAAAAGAGAATTGAGTTTTGCGACTACAGGAAAAATTAATTATTTTTAAAATGATATGGCCACATAGACCTAGGAAGAAAGCACATTTTTATTAAAAATAGATGTATGTAACTATGCAAACGCAAATTTTTAAGCATCCAGTTAAAATCGGCTAAAACCGTTAAGTTAAAAAGAAATCCGGTTAATTAAATTGTGACGAATAGCGCTAGTGAAACTGTATATTATAACTACAACAATTAAAAATGTACATAACATATTTTTTACTTGGAAGTTTCTGCAATAGCTCATTCGAAAGTGAGCGTCAAAACAGCGTTGGAGGCCACACCATTACAAATAGAACATAATTATTATTCGAAAATCCTAAAAATAAATGGAACATTTAATGTTAATAATTTAATTTGGACCGCTTGCGATTGTGTCAGGTCCAATTGTTTTCGACTCATTGACAACTCAGCCAACCATTTCTAAACCCAGTTGTCGGTTCCAGATATGATCTTAGCCATATAGGATATAGATTATTAATCTAAATTATACATGCATATACTGTATATAATAAAGTTTTGAAATTCACAAAAACATATATTGAAAAATTACATATATACACANATTAAAGAGTTTTGTGACCTTGAAGGCATGTTACCTTAAAACCAGTTACTTAACAGCTTCAATATACTTGCCTCAAAAATGTTTAGTGACTGCACCATACTAGTATGACCATCAAGTGAAAAAATAACAGTGGATTGCATTTTTTCTTCTTGGGAATGGTTCTAAAAATGGTTAATATTGAATATATTTTTCAATAACATGTTCATATTACATCAATGTGATAATAACGTGAATATAAGTTTATAAAAATGAAATTCCCATAGCTTTGTACTAAATTCCATTCTGCTATACTTTAGAGTTATAGTATAATCTGTTTTAAACCTATTGAAATATGAAATTATTTTTGTACATATAAAATGTATATATATATATAATATATAGGTCGTTTTAATCTAGAAAAATTACACATAGTAATACAAAAACTGAAATTGTACAACGCAAATTTCAAATAATTACAACTATTTTTCTAACAAACTATGAATTNATATATATATATATATATTTGTAATATGATCAAATGAATCCAATGTATATGTGGAAAATAAATTAAAATTCAAGAATGAATCATTTTATAAATATATTATTGTTTTTATCTCAAAAGCTTAAAATCGTTCCATTCGAATCTCGCATAATGTTTTCAAATTTAAAAGAGTACCTTTAAGAAATTGGCTGACGTGCTGCAATTGAGGAATATTGTCCTCATTGTATCCACAATGCTGGGATAATAATCGGACATTAGTCAGATACTCCTTGCATGCATATTTTGCATAGAGACTCTGAAGTTTCTTATAAACTACTCTCCAAGTGTTTACTTCTGAATCGAGGTAGTCGATTAATGGAATTGGTGTTCCTCTAAATTGCAAAGATGTCAATTGAATTGAAACTTACCAGCTACTACAACTTATAACCAAAAAAAATTCTAATAAATTTCACAAAAACCGCATTTTTGCATTTAAAATTGAAAACAACCGAAATATTAAAATATCTGTGAAGAACATTCTAGTTTCAATATAGTTGCTACAAAACGTAATTGCCAATATAGGAATTTGTATAGTGATTTTATATACAGAAGATTTTAAAAATAAAATACTATTATTATTATTATAAATCACTATTTTAGCTTCAATTATATGCATAGGATACAGTAGAAACTTTAAAAATCTGTGAAACTGTCCTTGAAAATACAGTGTAAATTAAGGCATAATGAATACTTACTGCTTGTAATGGAGAGCAATATTGGCAAACATTGCACGTCTTTTCATGTATTCAGGATACGAACATCCCTATCAATTATTTGCATTATATAAACTCAATCCATATAATGTATATGTTGTATACCGTATATACAAAGCCACTATTAACAGTCGTAGCCTTAATATATATTAGGTATACATTCATGTATATAGATTATGTATAGTCACAAGGACAGTAGTGTGATTGATCTAAAGTCTGATTGACATTATTCAACCTTGTGTGTGTGTTAGTAAGAATGAACAATTTTTCAGGGCACACTAATTAAAATGCATTTTGTCTGTGAATTTGGGCAAGCATGACATTAACAATGCAATGGATGCGAACACATCGTAGACAATTTGCAAGAATATTGTAATGTGATAACAGGGATTGTGTACCCATAGGTTCGGCAATTCATGAAAAGCTTCAGAATAAGTCATGATTATTGCCTTAAGCTGTCTTAGAAACATTGATAAACCTAAACAATAATTATTTTTTAGTGATAATCTGTATACATTTCCTATTGTAATAGCTTCCAATATGTAGACGGAAAGTCAGAATCACTTACTTCACAATCCTCTTCCATGACATCTTCAACTTCAATAATGCGGTCAGCTACCTTGTCCAGTTCTGAAATTTTACTGGGAAACCAAACATGTTGATAATCCTCATCTAAGTTTAAATGTGTTATGTTTTCTACTTTGTATTTACATATCCTAAGCTAATACTCATTCAGGAAAAGCTCTGATTACTACTTAGATGTCAAAGGTTAGAAATTGATTATCTGTATTAACAGTAAATTTGGGTATACGATTTTGATGGTAAGAACTTAAACCTTTTGTTAGAATTGTTACGAAAGTAGGGTAAAATGGAATAAACACATAGAAAGAGAAAAAAGAAAATATTTACTATGCATTTATTATAGAGATTTTGCAAAAAAGAAAATAAAAGTTGAAATAAATAAATTTTGTTTTGGAGTTACCATTTTAAAAAGAAGTTCAAAGCGAATATTCCTAAAATTATAAATCTTTGCAAAGTAAGGGAAGTTATGGATTATATATTAAAATCATAAGATATATTCTATTGTACTTAACTCCTATGACATTTGAATGAATCTGCTATTCCAAAATTCAGATATTTACAGGGCAGGCACAAATTCTACTGTTCGTGAAAAAATGATTTTAGATGTTAATTATACTTTAAAAGTTTTGAATTAACTTACTATCATTACTAGATAAAGCTTTTTCAGAATTGGTATCAACCAAAGATGATAACTTTATCTTACTGGATGCAGCGGTTACAGATTCTTTTATGCCTTCTACTTGGCATACCACTTCTACTTCATTAGCATCATTTGAACTCTTACGTGTTTCAATTCTGTTGATTTGGATACCGTGATCCTAAATAAATACTATGTTGTTTATAATATATTACAATCAAATATAGTTATAACAGCGAATGCAAGTAGTTTGTAAATTTTTGCAATCCCCCTAGTACATAATTTTTTACTTTTATGAATTTTATCTTTCTCACATTTGCCTGACTCATTATTTAAGTAGTCTGAATAAAAGTATAATAAAGATATTATAAATACAATACGATGTAATATAATAAACTATAACATAATAGATTACATTAAAGTATTATAAGTGTAGACTAATATCAGATGATATGTGGTAGATTAATACAGAATGGCTTATTTAGTTAGGAAACTTTGAATTGAAATAACTTGAAAGAGGATTTTTCTGTGTAGAAGTATTTTCCTTCTCAAATCAATGATAATCTCCAAAAATAGTAATAAATAATTAACAATTTTTAGAAACTTGAAAATATATGTTGGTTTTATTATAAATTTATTAAAATTTGTACTTAAATATTTGCCTTTAAGTTAGCTAACTATCAAGTAAATTTACTAATATTTATCGTGATTACAATTATCAATTACAATAACAAACATTATTTAACTAATGAATAAATCTTTTAAGTACATGAGATAAGTTGTAAATGACACAGATATTTACAACCTACGATAAATAAACACTATAAAAATTCCATTTTACTGCAATGATTAGCTTAGCTTTTTCCGATTCTGATTTATCAAGCGAATATGTTAGTAAGAAATGACTAAATTAATACACTAAATTTAGTAAAAATATTGTTCAAAGTATAATTAGCTGGGGTGAATTGGTTGGGGTACATGCGAAATTGTAATCACTGTTACTAGAAAAGAGAAGGAAGCAATTAATCCCTCTATAATCATTAACACTAGCAGGTACATAATTTATTCTCAATGAGTAACATACCCTAGATCCATGATACCACAAAAGGAAATATGTTTTTTATACAATGAAGTGGCGCAATTACAATTGCTGGTTGGGGTGAATCAATTAAATAAATTAAGCTAATCAAAAAGGCATTCACAAATATGATGCAAAACTGTATTCTCTACAAAAAATTTATAACATTATAAATTCATATCAGTATAGTCTGCACATAAATCAACAATGAAGCAACCCAACGCGGGCGAAGTATCATGTATTGAATGCGTTGCTTCTGTGACAGACAAGTAGGAAACTCACAGATGTTACACATTCTCACAGGACTAATACAATTACTTTCAGTGCTTTTCACATAATTTCTCTTGATGCTAGGGTTATTTGAGTATGCCATGTTCTAGTCATTTTGCAATGCTCTTCAGAACTACCGATTGGTAACCATGATTTTGAAAATGACAGGTTGCTAGTAGAGGTTAATATTATACACGCATTGCATAATTTGAGAATGTCAAGAAGCATTATTGTTTAAGGTTTTTGATGGGATGCCAATTTCATAGTCTGCATCAGTTAGTCGCATATTGTCTTTTTGACGCACTTAACTGTTTGTTAAATGAAACATACTCCCATAACTTTTCTTGTTGATCATTTTATTGCAATTTCGAACAATTTCCAAATATTATATATGAATAAGCAATGCGTTAAAACATTAAGTCGATTTGGCCCCCCATTATTCAAGTATTTTTCACCGCCATTTTAAAAATAATATTTGGTGCATGCAAAACCCTCTCAACAGACTATTTTACATGCTTTAGATCAACTTAGTAGAAAAGAATGCTACCTTTATGAGCGTGAGCACTTTTATCAGTAGTTGCTTGAAAAGAATGTAGAAACCGGGCAAAATAATTTTAAAACGATTTTTTATGCAAATCAAGAACAATTTATATCACCCTAAAGTACTATTTATCTCCTCACAAGATGCAATGAAGGAAATCAATGCAACTACATGTATACAACAGCTTTTCAAATATTGATATTAATTATTACATAGTCTAATTAATCCCAAAACCAATTGCTCTCAGCTTTCCCTATCACATATAACAATAGTGCTCTTTCAAGTTCTTATGCTTTAGAATTTCAAGNAAGAATGTAGAAACCGGGCAAAATAATTTTAAAACGATTTTTTATGCAAATCAAGAACAATTTATATCACCCTAAAGTACTATTTATCTCCTCACAAGATGCAATGAAGGAAATCAATGCAACTACATGTATACAACAGCTTTTCAAATATTGATATTAATTATTACATAGTCTGATTCATCCCAAAACCAATTGCACTCAGTTTTCCCTATCACATATAACAATAATAGAGCTCTTTCAAGTTCTTATGCGTTAGAATTTCAAGATTAAAGAGTTTTGTGACCTTGAAGGCATGTTACCTTAAAACCAGTTACTTTAACAGCTTCAATATACTTGCCTCAAAAATTTTTAGTGACTGCACCATACTAGTATGACCATCAAGTAAAAAAATAACAGTGGATTGCATTTTTTCTTCTTGGGAATGGTTCTAAAAATGGTTAATATCGAATATATTTTTCAATAACATGTTTATATTACATCAATGTGATAATAACGTGAATATAAGTTTATAAAAATTAAACTCCCATAGCTTTGTACTAAATTCCATTCTGCTATACTTTAGAGTTATAGTATAATCTGTTTTAAACCTATTGGAATATGAAATTATTTTTGTACATATACAATGTATATATATAATATATAGGTCGTTTTAATCTAGAAAAATTACACATAGTAATACAAAAACTGAAATTGTACAACGCAAATTTCAAATAATTACAACTATTTTTCTAACAAACTATGAATTTTGATAGTTTTTATATATCAATAATTGACGAAAATTTAACAAATTCTTCATTTTTAAGTGAATTTAAATTGTGAATGCTTCATTATTAATGAAGTTTCTTAAGCTTTCAAGTGAAATCAGACAAATTTAGTTTCCATTAAAATTTGGAAGTTGAAATAAACAAAACAACTCATTTTATTGCAAAATGAATGCTATATTGTAAAAGACAAATTTTTTTATTAGTCAAATTTCAATATTATGGCCCAATGAAACCATAAAATTTTCTCAATCCTTAGATTTTCATAGAATTTACTCCCAAACTAATTAAAATATTCACTTGTTTTCAGATAACGCAAGAAATATTTTCTTCATTTTGGCCTGTAAAGTTACCAGCCTCTCTTAAAATTTTCCGAACGGCCTGAAGGCCGATCTTTCATGCCCCGGTCGGCTGGTAGTCAGTTCCATCCATATATATACATATATAAACAGCTAATTTATGCTCTAGTAATGAGCCACTTCATCTATGAATGTGCTCTGCTAAATACTATAAATGTAAGCACCGAACGTTGAATATATAAGATTTTTATGCGGTCAATTTCTAACATGTTTAGTGTTAGTAAACTAAAAACTAGGGATAAGCTGCAAGATTTAAAAATGCTGTCTCCATTTTACAATAGTAAGTACATAAATCTGTTAATTCTATTTAAGCCTATTCACACGTCATCTAATGTTACTAATGCATTAAATTTAAACACAGATCAAGTAGATACATTAATAGTAATAAAATAAACACTGCAGCATGGAACAGCTCTCTTTTAACATTCATAATAAGATCCTGAAATAAGTTACCACAAAATATTACATCAAAGACAAATTTATGAAAATTTAGAAAAATGCCAAACGAAAATGTCTTAGCTACTCAGTACTAATTTGGAACTTCAAAGCAATTTAATTTATATCAAAATATATAAAACGAAATTATTTGATTTGTAAATTTTAGCTTTTTTATGTAATGTGTTGGTATGTATGTGTTAAGTTTTTGTGTATGTTCTATGTTTTATACATTATTATAGTAACTTTACTTGCAATTTATGGCATTGCCTTTAATATGAGTTTCATAGTTGTATAAAAAGGCCCATACATTTATGCTTTGTTCAAAATCATTCGAAATGTGTAGGTAGCTAAAGCAAATTAATAAACGCTATTAAGAAACATATATATATATATATATATATATATATATATATATATATATCAGAAACATATATCAATTACAATAGTCTTTTCAACATGCATTTTTCAGATCATGGTCTCTAACAAAGAAAGTTTCAACTTAATAAAAGAAATATGAGAACTTCTAGGATATAATAACGAAAAGTCGTATTTTGATCTCTGTCATACAACTCCTTAATATAATTTTGGAAGTCAGCATGTACCTAATATTCATATAAATATATACATTTAAGAATTTTGATTTGAACTACAAACTTTGCTTCATTGAATAATATTCTCAAATATCGAACTTTTTTAGATATTCTCTTGAGAATTACACATATAGATTTGATTTCAGTACAAAGTTTTTTAGACTTATCCATAGTTCAAAACGGGTATTTTTACAGCGTACTTTTGACCATAATTGATTGGTTCACGTTGAATAGTACTAATTTTGGTTCGATATGTGAAACTTGAATTCAAATTTCAAAGAAGCGTATTTAATATAATATAATTTTAATAAATGTGCGCCGTAGAACTTCAGGAAATTTCAATGAATGAATTAGAAATTTCAAGATTCTAACAATTACTTACGGAAGTCATTTTTAAGCAGAAGCCAAAGCAGTTTAAAACGAAAGTCTATTTAGACAGATAAAGATAAGATTTTATCTCACTTCAAAGTGTATCATAGTGTAACATATCTCAACATTTCAACATTCAAAAATGACATTTTATGTCAAATCCTTTTCAATATTATGCTAAATAAAATTCTAAACAAAATTTAAGAAAATAAAGTTGCTGAGTGAGTATTTTAAATGATATTGTTCTTTAATAGCTTTATTCCAGCTTCAACAGTTCTCCTCGTTGTAATAATTTCCAAATATTGTAGGCTATATACAACATAATGTATACAAACAGAACCTCAAAATTTAAAGAAATATATAAAATACTCAAAGACAAAAGAATGTGAAAATCAAAACTAAGTTCCAATAAGCAAGTAAAAGACAAATAATCTTTCAGCAGAGTATATTAACATGGGGAGCTTTTGTATTCAAAATTTATAGTGCAGTTTTAGTGATGCAACTTGTATATTATTGTTTTTATCTGATGTTCTATAAAACAGATGTATGAGGGGCACCTGGACTAATGAACCTTATTCTTAGCCTACTATTAGAGATAGCTGTAGTTCAAAATAGATCGAATTATTTTCATTTTTTTTCAGAGTTATGCATAACTGTGTTGGTCAAACTAATTTCTTGCTTGCAATTACTTACTACGCACATGCATGCGTTCTGAATATGTAATTGAAACATTTCATAGTGATTATTACAAAATTCAACTTTATTTTACTATATTTATTATATTATATATACTATAATTTATATTGAGTTCATGCTCCGTGGTATCATTTTATTAATTTTATGAATTGAATTAGACCTCTATTGATGACACAATGAAGAACTCATTCAAATTTTATATTGGCAACAACGAACTTGTTTTTATGCTTTGCCTTTTACTTGTATTGCCTATACGTTCTTGCCTCTTCCTTTATCAGTTAAAGTTGCGGTTATTGATAAGTTTGGCTAGGCAGTGGCATATGGCCTACTAGTGGAAGAAAACATCATACATGTTGTTGACGTGGACGGAATTGAGGATGCACTTCCTGAGTATTGACAAGCCTATCTACTATGCGACATTAAAATATTTTTGTAGTGATTAGAAATAAACTATAAATACGGAAGGCTTGACAGCAGTCCGTCCCATCCTCTTTAGGTTAAACCTAGCAGAGACAGTAAGCGGTGTGCCCTAAGCGGACTAATATTCTCAAATGTCTTGTTTTATTGAACAGGTTGTTCGTACTAGGCCTGCGGAGTTTTGGTACCCAAATAATGCATTATTTGACAACATTTATTTAAAACAATTAGCATGAACTGACATACAATTATCCATTCATATTAAAAATAGAACTATTATTGTAAATATTGTTCAGAACAAAGCCTACAACGATTGTGAAGGACCAATAGTTCTTTCGTTTAATATTTTCCAACGAAAAATTAGCACAGAAGTTCGTTCTTCTTGAAATCAATAATTTTTAAATGATTCCCTTAGCAAAGATTAATAATGATACAATCATTTGGAAGAGTATTTTTTTAGAACATAATTGAGATGGTTTTGTACATCATCCAAACTTAATATTGTATGAAAGTACTTTTGGCAGACTATAAGAAGTCGCAAAAATGAAAAAATATCAAACTGCCTTATCTATTTTGTGCCCTTAAAGAAATAATATTCTGGCTGTACACCTATTGGAATAGAAAAAGTATAGTCATTATATTATATTATGGTTGTTATATTTTCAAATTTATTAACAAATTAGAAATCGCATTTCTGCTATTTATTCCATATAAATAATGGAAATAATATAGAATGAGTTAACAACTATATGAATAGTTTATGTAAAATACTTTTTATGAATTATTATTTAGGCGTAAAATCTAAAAGTTGACCACCAAAAATTTTTCAAAGGAATAAACTTTGCATTGCTTATTTTGTTTTAGCGATGCCATATTTAAAAATGCTTAATATAATGTAACATCAGTTGGTAGTTGTTGTTATTTATCGGCCAGATCACGCGCTTTTCGTGTTGACTAGTTGTTTTCATGTTTGTAAATATTGTAAATACGCATTGTATATAAAACACCCAAGCATCTGTAACTAGAGAAATAGTTTAAGCGTGTTCTCTTGTTCACTAGAATCACTTTTGCTCTAGTATATGTTCACCTCAGCGACCTTCTGCTTTGACACTAAGTCCTCTGGCAAAGTTCTCTCTAGATTCAACCCAGTGATTCTACAATATGTTCAAAGTACACCTTTGCAAAATTTGGGTTAATTGTGCTTTCGTAGCTTTAAAGAAAATATAAATCTTTCTTGGGTGGAAGATAATGATATTGTATTTTAACTTTTATTAATCGTATTTATATAATTGCACTTGATAAATTGTTCGTACATATTCATATTTCAGACCATCGTTTTTCCAAATCAGAAACAGATTGAGCACATCTTAGAAAAAATTTCTACTACAACAGATCAACAAAAATACTCGCATTATAGAAAATAGAAATGTGGAAATAGAACAAATTTAATCATTACCTTATATTTTTACTATTTAATACATTTTACGAGTGTTTCTTTATACATATGCATGTATATATATACACAAATTTTTACAAATTTTCATAAATTTCATAATTTTTTACAAAGTGACACATTCCAAATTCTGGCGATTATGCATAATGAATCGTTACAATAATTTCATCCAATAACTGCTCAATATTCCGTTTTTCATTGAAATTATCATTTACATCTAAAAACTAAAAAATTACACAAATAATTATTTATACATAGGTATATTGATAATTTAAAGTGATATACTTTGTATTAATTCATCCTAAGAGCTTTATCTTAATCTTAGTGAAATGTAAGCAATGGAAAAATATGGGAAATTATTTATCAAGAGAATTAAAACATATTGACAAAAACAGAATGAACTCTAAACATTGTCAAATGTTTAAAAAATAATCTTGCATTAAACATCCCCCGTCAAGAAATGATGCAATTTGAAGAATTATTTACAATATATATATCATCAACATTTGACTCCTTGAGTTGCTTCAATACTTCACACGGTTTCTTGCCACGACAATATTCGATATAAACATATCATCGAAAATGATCTTCCGAAAATATATATATATATATATATATATATATAACAGAAACATATATCAATTACAATAGTCTTTTCAACATGCATTTTTCAGATCATGGTCTCTAACAAAGAAAGTTTCAACTTAATAAAAGAAATATGAGAACTTCTAGGATATAATAACGAAAAGTCGTATTTTGATCTCTGTCATACAACTCCTTAATATAATTTTGGAAGTCAGCATGTACCTAATATTCATATAAATATATACATTTAAGAATTTTGATTTGAACTACAAACTTTGCTTCATTGAATAATATTCTCAAATATCGAACTTTTTTAGATATTCTCTTGAGAATTACACATATAGATTTGATTTCAGTACAAAGTTTTTTAGACTTATCCATAGTTCAAAACGGGTATTTTTACAGCGTACTTTTGACCATAATTGATTGGTTCACGTTGAATAGTACTAATTTTGGTTCGATATGTGAAACTTGAATTCAAATTTCAAAGAAGCGTATTTAATATAATATAATTTTAATAAATGTGCGCCGTAGAACTTCAGGAAATTTCAATGAATGAGTTAGAAATTTCAAGATTCTAACAATTACTTACGGAAGTCATTTTTAAGCAGAAGCCAAAGCAGTTTAAAACGAAAGTCTATTTAGACAGATAAAGATAAGATTTTATCTCACTTCAAAGTGTATCATAGTGTAACATATCTCAACATTTCAACATTCAAAAATGACATTTTATGTCAAATCCTTTTCAATATTATGCTAAATAAAATTCTAAACAAAATTTAAGAAAATAAAGTTGCTGAGTGAGTATTTTAAATGATATTGTTCTTTAATAGCTTTATTCCAGCTTCAACAGTTCTCCTCGTTGTAATAATTTCCAAATATTGTAGGCTATATACAACATAATGTATACAAACAGAACCTCAAAATTTAAAGAAATATATAAAATACTCAAAGACAAAAGAATGTGAAAATCAAAACTAAGTTCCAATAAGCAAGTAAAAGACAAATAATCTTTCAGCAGAGTATATTAACATGGGGAGCTTTTGTATTCAAAATTTATAGTGCAGTTTTAGTGATGCAACTTGTATATTATTGTTTTTATCTGATGTTCTATAAAACAGATGTATGAGGGGCACCTGGACTAATGAACCTTATTCTTAGCCTACTATTAGAGATAGCTGTAGTTCAAAATAGATCGAATTATTTTCATTTTTTTTCAGAGTTATGCATAACTGTGTTGGTCAAACTAATTTCTTGCTTGCAATTACTTACTACGCACATGCATGCGTTCTGAATATGTAATTGAAACATTTCATAGTGATTATTACAAAATTCAACTTTATTTTACTATATTTATTATATTATATATATTATAATTTATATTGAGTTCATGCTCCGTGGTATCATTTTATTAATTTTATGAATTGAATTAGACCTCTATTGATGACACAATGAAGAACTCATTCAAATTTTATATTGGCAACAACGAACTTGTTTTTATGCTTTGCCTTTTACTTGTATTGCCTATACGTTCTTGCCTCTTCCTTTATCAGTTAAAGTTGCGGTTATTGATAAGTTTGGCTAGGCAGTGGCATATGGCCTACTAGTGGAAGAAAACATCATACATGTTGTTGACGTGGACGGAATTGAGGATGCACTTCCTGAGTATTGACAAGCCTATCTACTATGCGACATTAAAATATTTTTGTAGTGATTAGAAATAAACTATAAATACGGAAGGCTTGACAGCAGTCCGTCCCATCCTCTTTAGGTTAAACCTAGCAGAGACAGTAAGCGGTGTGCCCTAAGCGGACTAATATTCTCAAATGTCTTGTTTTATTGAACAGGTTGTTCGTACTAGGCCTGCGGAGTTTTGGTACCCAAATAATGCATTATTTGACAACATTTATTTAAAACAATTAGCATGAACTGACATACAATTATCCATTCATATTAAAAATAGAACTATTATTGTAAATATTGTTCAGAACAAAGCCTACAACGATTGTGAAGGACCAATAGTTCTTTCGTTTAATATTTTCCAACGAAAAATTAGCACAGAAGTTCGTTCTTCTTGAAATCAATAATTTTTAAATGATTCCCTTAGCAAAGATTAATAATGATACAATCATTTGGAAGAGTATTTTTTTAGAACATAATTGAGATGGTTTTGTACATCATCCAAACTTAATATTGTATGAAAGTACTTTTGGCAGACTATAAGAAGTCGCAAAAATGAAAAAATATCAAACTGCCTTATCTATTTTGTGCCCTTAAAGAAATAATATTCTGGCTGTACACCTATTGGAATAGAAAAAGTATAGTCATTATATTATATTATGGTTGTTATATTTTCAAATTTATTAACAAATTAGAAATCGCATTTCTGCTATTTATTCCATATAAATAATGGAAATAATATAGAATGAGTTAACAACTATATGAATAGTTTATGTAAAATACTTTTTATGAATTATTATTTAGGCGTAAAATCTAAAAGTTGACCACCAAAAATTTTTCAAAGGAATAAACTTTGCATTGCTTATTTTGTTTTAGCGATGCCATATTTAAAAATGCTTAATATAATGTAACATCAGTTGGTAGTTGTTGTTATTTATCGGCCAGATCACGCGCTTTTCGTGTTGACTAGTTGTTTTCATGTTTGTAAATATTGTAAATACGCATTGTATATAAAACACCCAAGCATCTGTAACTAGAGAAATAGTTTAAGCGTGTTCTCTTGTTCACTAGAATCACTTTTGCTCTAGTATATGTTCACCTCAGCGACCTTCTGCTTTGACACTAAGTCCTCTGGCAAAGTTCTCTCTAGATTCAACCCAGTGATTCTACAATATGTTCAAAGTACACCTTTGCAAAATTTGGGTTAATTGTGCTTTCGTAGCTTTAAAGAAAATATAAATCTTTCTTGGGTGGAAGATAATGATATTGTATTTTAACTTTTATTAATCGTATTTATATAATTGCACTTGATAAATTGTTCGTACATATTCATATTTCAGACCATCGTTTTTCCAAATCAGAAACAGATTGAGCACATCTTAGAAAAAATTTCTACTACAACAGATCAACAAAAATACTCGCATTATAGAAAATAGAAATGTGGAAATAGAACAAATTTAATCATTACCTTATATTTTTACTATTTAATACATTTTACGAGTGTTTCTTTATACATATGCATGTATATATATACACAAATTTTTACAAATTTTCATAAATTTCATAATTTTTTACAAAGTGACACATTCCAAATTCTGGCGATTATGCATAATGAATCGTTACAATAATTTCATCCAATAACTGCTCAATATTCCGTTTTTCATTGAAATTATCATTTACATCTAAAAACTAAAAAATTACACAAATAATTATTTATACATAGGTATATTGATAATTTAAAGTGATATACTTTGTATTAATTCATCCTAAGAGCTTTATCTTAATCTTAGTGAAATGTAAGCAATGGAAAAATATGGGAAATTATTTATCAAGAGAATTAAAACATATTGACAAAAACAGAATGAACTCTAAACATTGTCAAATGTTTAAAAAATAATCTTGCATTAAACATCCCCCGTCAAGAAATGATGCAATTTGAAGAATTATTTACAATATATATATCATCAACATTTGACTCCTTGAGTTGCTTCAATACTTCACACGGTTTCTTGCCACGACAATATTCGATATAAACATATCATCGAAAATGATCTTCCGATAATATATATATATATATATATATATATATATATATATGCATGCAGATATACTTAAATGCACATTAAATATTTTATATATGATTGGTTAGTTGCTCTAACCAATCAACATCAATGCAACCAAGCACGTTATGAATGCGTGATTGTTAAATCTTTTTTTCCACACAAAAAATATTGTAATGTAATATAAACGCAAATGTTATTAAATTCATGATAGAACCGTCCCATGTTTAATTTTTTTTATTTTTTTTGTTCCAGTTTTCTAAATAGGTGTAATATGCAAGGTCAATCATTTGGCATCCTCGAATCCGTTTATCTTACGAATACGTTTATGATTCTGTTACCCAAGTA
>CABFPE010000540.1:49263-66115 GCA_900660155.1 Hofstenia miamia | reverse complement strand
TATATATATATACCGTTTTAATATTATACCTCTTAGAAACTGGCTTATGTGCTGCAGCTGCGGTATGTTGTCAGGACTGTATCCGCAATACTTGATTAATAGCTGAAAATTTGTAAGATACTCTTTGCATGCATACTTTTCGTATAAATTCTGGAGAGTCGTGTAAACGATGCGCCACGTAGCTATTTCCGTGTCCAAGTAGTCAATTAAGGGAATCGGATTTCCTCTAAATAGTATCTAAATAGTAGAATTTCTTAAACACTTCATTTTTTCAATTCTTTCATTGTTTGTAATATTAACTAGCAAATTAATATAAAAATACATCACTACTACGAAAGCGAAATTTTTTGCAAACAAGGTATCCAAGACAAGGGCGTACGCAGGATTTTCTAACGAGGGACATCTCGGTCCTTTCATGTTAGAGGGTCAAAAGCGGAAGACCCTAAAATGGCATTTCACTATCTTAATTTCTTAAAATTTTTTACAGAATATATTTTGATTTAGCCAAGCTAAGTCAATATTGAAAACCAGACGAAGGAGGACATTCCACAATACGACACTTGCATCCTGATTCTAGAATAATTGATGTTTTACTTATAAGTTTTTGAAGTCAGTGCTCTGAGAAAGTGGTGTTCATTAAGCAATTACATATAAAGAGAGCTCTTAGTTGCCCTCTTTTCGACTGGTTAAGTTTTAAAGACAGTATCGTCTAATCGTCTTATATTTGATATTCCTCTTTCAGCTTGATATATAATATGAAAAACTATACAACCATAAAAGGTTCCTCTAATTCTAATAATCACACAGATTTATCACAGAAGTATTTTGTAAAAGTTTTCTCTATAATAAGTAGTCCCAAGCGTTGCTTCCTTGGTAGATCATGTCTAGCATATAATTATTAGGATATTAATTGATTTTTTTTGTCTGCAGTAAATATTTGGATAAACATGCAGAGAATGAGGTGACAGAATAAGTGCTGTTTGTATTACGATAAAGTGGAAATATCGTTTATTTTACACAGAAGCACACATTTCTTAACATCAGTGATGGCAAATAATGCTGAAATTATGATAAGAGCAACAAATAGTTGACCTTGCCAATGATAAAATTAAATTTTAGATCATAAATTTGACTTTATATGCAGCTAAACAATTCTGTAATTTCACTGCTGTTCTTCTAAAATTACGTTGAATTATTAAGAAATGACAAAGGTCTTAAAATATTTCAGATTTCATAAAATCTATTTAAAATTGAATTATAGACAAGTTCACTCACTGAGCGAAAAAGTAATCAAATCTAAATATATGTAATTTCTGTAACTGTAAGGCATTTTCTGAAGTCAAAAGCATAGTCTATCAAAATGATCGTCTCACCACCTTTCAATTGGTAAATACCACTAACGAAATTTCAAAATAACTTTACCCAAGCAATAAACTATTTCAAAATAGACAAATTACTAGGTCAGATTTATACCAATTTCAATGAAAAAGGTTTACTGGGAAACGATTTTTTGATGTGCCAGTTGTAAAAACGCTTGACATTATTGTAATTGTGATTAACATTAATTGCAACATTTCCTTATGTGAACCCTGTGTTATGCATAGCACTGTAATTACAAGAAACAATGATGATATAAGGCACTACAAACCAAAATAGTTTCTTCTTCAATGAATGCACACATTTGTTTAATAGTCATGTGTACATCCCATTCCAAAATACAAGGATGTCTCATGCTTTCAAAATCAAATAAGATTGAACGAAGATTGATGAAATTCTTTAAACAACATATGTTTTGGAACAATCCAAGTAACTTTTTGCATCTTTCTGTAGTATTTCTGCAAGAATTCATAATTTATTTCGTTATAATTAGCAGGATGTAGGGTTTACATAGTGCTTTACATCATAAACAGGTAAAGAGGTATGCCTATGAACATTCAAAATACTTTTTTCAATGACTTCTCAAGAAAAAAATGGGCGAATAAAAAGCAAATTGCCCCAAAATCCTAGCAAACAATTTCTTTAAAAATGCAGCACTACAATGTGTATTGCTTCACGATGCAGAAAGATTTTGTAACAGTATAAAAATACAGGTCAATTTAGAGGAAAAGAATAATTGTATTACAATAAAAAATTGGAGAAAAATAAATTAGGCAAACATATAGTGATGCCAGCATGACAATATTTTTTGTAATGCAATTGACGGTAAATTTAACGGATTAATATAATAGTCGTACCTTCCCTAAATAACACTATTAATTCAGATTATCTTTTTTGCAGTAAGTTCAAAAAATTACATAGAACCATAGAGAACACAATCAAAGTTAATAATCGCAACAATATTGCTAAGAGTAAACAAATCATTGCAGTACTTATATCTTTCAAAATGAATAACGGCAGTGGCGGCAGTTTTACTGTATAAATTATAAAACTTACAGAGGTTTTTGTCAAAAATTAGCTTCGCTGTCACTGGATAACTGTAATAAGCAGAATCCAAAAACAAATTACATAAAATATTTATTGCTATTATTTTGAAAGTGATTCTGAATGTAGCCACCCCAACGTAAGCGTAACTTCAATGAATAACATACATTGATTCTACTACAAAATGGATTTTACACTAGTTTGAATGCCTTACAGTAACGAGGCTAGATGCACACCTGATATTTTCTACAATGTTTGAGTAAAATTTGGTAAGAACCAGTGAAATAGAAATAATTTTGTTAAACACAAGATTTATAAATTCAAGATCTAAATAATATAATAAAAAACTTACTGTTTATAATTCAGAGCAATTTTCGTAAACATTGCACGTCGTTTTTGATACTCTGGATATGTGTATCCCTATGAAAACACTTAAAACATGTAATCTAATACAGAACATAATAATATATTAAAAGTTATAGATGATGTTCTTGTAATAAACTACGAAGTGTTTTTTAAATGCTCGCAACCTCCATTATATTATATAACAATTTAGAATTTTTTCGATTTCAAAGATGATTGAAAATACACTTTTAATTTTGATGAAAAATTCTTTTCAAAGTTAGAGGCGAATTGAACATGAGAAATGTATCTCAACCAACAAGATTTCTGGAACATGTGTATCAAATTTAGTAGGCATAATGAGTATCTTACATGATTTGATATTTTTTAGTAATGCATGATAAACACTTACAGGTCGATCATCTTCAATGACATCTTCCACTTCAATAATGCGATCGGCCACTTTGTCGAGCTCAGAAATTTTGCTCGGAAACCAAACATATTCATAACCGTTATCTAAGTTTTTTTTAGTATTATTAAGCATAAAATTCAGATTTCCATTTATAATATTTGCCTACTTACTACTATTATTAGTGTTGTCGGTTTATTTGTAATAACCGAATTCTAATAAATATAAGAAAATAATTTCAAATTAAGAATATCTGAGGCTTAAGCATGCAAGGGTTTAATATATTTCTGCGTTCATTTTCAAGTACAACTAAGATCTAACTGAACAATTCTACTACAACCATTTCTTATGTGGCATTTGCCCAATGAGATTTGCTAATGTTTTCTACTATGTTTACAAGTGGTATAGCTTTCATAAGCAGTTGTTAATAAATTATGCGATTTTCAAAATTTATGTACATTCTCTGGAATCCCGAAAATGTTAGTATTCAGAGATAAATTGAAAATTTTCAGCTTACTATTTTCATTGTTCCATAGTTCTGCAGAACTTGGCAGCATTGAGCCCTTTCCTTGGTTTGAGGCGGCTATTGTTGCACCCTTTGCATTTGTTATTTCCTTTACTATATCTGCTGCTTCGCTAAGGGTTTCTATAAGATATGATTGATCCATTTTATTCTAAAAGCAATACATTAGTTAAATATGCGGGTACAATCAAAGTCAGAATATGCGTTTGTGTGTATGGGTAGAGTCTATTTTAACTTGTGGAAAAAGTTCCCTCCAAGTAAAATGCTTACTCTTTGTGTTTTGTATATGCATTAAAACATGAAATTATACATTTAATACTTCAGCTAGACATTTTGTTTTAAAATTTTTGGGTTTCAATTTTATTTTACGTTGATAATGCCCCTCGGCACAGAATCAATTAAAAATTCTCTGAACATGGTTTTAGTATAGAATAGTGATTGTTTTTAGGAAGACGGAACAGTTTTATTATCAATAAATTTAGATTTTGTTTAAGCGAAGGAAATTTTGAAATTTTATGGTGTCTCAGATATTGGGAAAATGATTTGAAGCGCGTTTCCTTGTTTAACACTTTCAGTTTACTTTCAATAAACAATTAATTTACTTGATAAGCTGGCACTGTCGGCAAAAATTTTTTGCTTGTAAGCTTTGCTTAAAGAAATATTGGAACAAAACATTATTTTAACGTAACGAGATTTCACTACATTGCGTTAGCTAAAAAACTGCTGGCTTAATTACCCAGGGCACAAGCTTGCAGAAACAATTTTATATTAATAATATAAGGCATTGCAACTCCTGAAATATTAAAGTTAATCAGGATAAATCCGGACAGGGCAGGATAAATATTTGCTTCAAACTCAGCCCTAGTTCAAACGAAAATAGCCTTTTTTGTACTCTAATTAACTTCATGTTCACGTTTTCAATAAGTAATATCAAGTCCTAAGTATTTTTGGTAATTTTTCATACCTATTTTAACGCTGTCTGTAGTCCACTAAAATGCCGCATTCAGCATTTACTTACAAAGTTGGTTTGGTCAGATTCATTTTCTTGAATAAATATTTTTATAAAGTTTCTCACTAATCCGTAGAACTGAGCAATTATAAATAGGCAGAGAAACAATGAATAGAAGAAAGAATTTAGAAAAGCAATGTTCAATTGTACAATGCATATATTAAGACGTCGGTAAATCCTGAAGTATTTAAAAGGCAATGAACAGAAAATTCTCCAAATAGACCTACATTCTTTTAAGGGTAACTGAATGAGGCAATGGAAGAACTGCTCCAATTCTAGTAAGTTCTAGTAAAAAACAACATTTAATAATGATACATATTTCATATTGCTGTAGAAAAATTTATATGCAGATGTACAGGAACACCAGTCATTTAATTTTAAGGTAAATTCTAAGAAATCTCATGTTAGCATTATTTGATATACGTCATTAAATTGTCCACATATTTTTCAAAAGCTTCATCTCCGGTTCCTTTGAAGATATGGAGGATTGCAACGTCCTGCTCGAGGATCCATTTGCTCGGTTAGAGAGAAGTTGCATAAGAGATGAAATCTGATACAATTTGAAGTATGGAAATGCAAGATGATATATTATTTTATTTAATTGTTGTGACCTGCCCCATCCGTCTCATATTTATGTGTTTACATCTGACCCATATTGTCCCACACTTTATATACTGTGACCCCGCATTGTTCTACCAAAAAAATCTGCTCGAGAAACTATATGCGATATTTTAATGCCCAAATTTGTTGTATGGTAATTTTCATAACACTATGCCACTACTGCCAAATATTTTGAACTACCTACTGCTTAGAATATTTAGAAGCATTTTTTCAAATGCCATCTACTATTACTACTAATGGGAATCTAATAAGAAACAATGTTTCAATACATAGATAAAACATGATAACAAAGTGATATCTAATTTTAACTTTCTAAAACTTCTTGTAACGCTAATATTCTATGCAATAAATTATGTAATTTCAAAGCCTATTGATGACAAATCAGTTCAAAACTATCTCATTAGTAGTATTGAATAGAATCAAATTTCATCAGAAGCAAAACATTTTTTGAAAATATGGCGACCAGTAAACGGCCAGTAAATGCCATTCTTTTCAAGCATGGAACTTTGATTAAGAAAATTACTTGTACACACTAAAATTGAGAATTTTTGTTTAGTTATTCTCAACTCAAGAATTTTTGTGCCCCATGGATACACACTTTAGAAAAGTCTGCCCGCCCTTATGGGTTGACCTTCTCGAATTCCAGCTCAGCTACAAAGAGAAATTAATTTAAAGCCGTTGCACTAGAAGAACAAGAATAGAGGTGACAAGATGTTTTTCTCATATCCAAATAGCAAATCATAAGAATATTGAAAATAACAAATCACAAAACGAAAATTAAATGGCATCAAAATGTTATGAGACACAACTGGATTATTTGCAAAACAGAAAGCATGATTTGCCTTTATATTGAGTGTTTCCTTGCGGCTCGATTCTGCTCACAAATGCCAAATTACATGAAAGCTAAATGCATTTTTACTGTCATTGGTCCTGTTAAAAATTACATTCAAAGTCTTATTGGGAGGTGTACTCACAATTTGAATATTGAGATAATAACAGTTTCAGGCACTGTTCTTATCAAACAGTTCAAATTATTATAAAAGAAAAATAATTTATTAATAAAAAATCTATATTTTAGAGACCATGCTTTGAAAAAATATCTTTTCTGAGATATTTGTGTAATTGCTCTGCAACGTTTGCTAACGTTTTCAGGATGCTTCAAAAATGGCTTGTCAATTTGATGTGAAACAGTGTGCATCACGTAACTATTAATAATGATTTTGCCCAAACCCAAATGTGTGCAACAAATTCAGATGGAAACAACAAACAAAAAACGATCTTTCAATGGCTTTGTAAACTTTCTTGATCTTGAATTGAATGCTTGACTAAAATAGACTTAAATATTTAATCTATAAAAATTTAGGGAAAAATACTTTACTGCACACTGTTATTGAAACGGATCAAAACGCCTTCTTGAGATTCTCACATTCTTATGAAATGATGAAGGACAATTTTGTGCTTTGTCTATAATTTTTTGACTTTCAGATAACCAAAATTAATGCAAACTTTAACGTACTTATTATGATAAATTGTTTGCTTATGCAAGTTTCTATTAGGGCTATTTATTAGTAGTTGCTATTGACCTTGGTTCATTTGGTTACACAGTTTATTGACAATTAAAATTATCACCAGAAGGATAGGAACATTACACCTTCCTTTTCCATTCAATTTTAGCTCACCCTGCAACACTCTTATCCCACTGCATTAACATTCAACAATTTTAATTTAGCAAAACTGGACTTTCATCAAATCAATTGCACAAAACGCAATAGAAAATAATAAACTTGATTAATAAGGCTTCTATCTATACCAATTGCCTCTCCAGGTATTAGCAAAACTAATAGCAAAATTGCATGGTAACTTCTGAATTTATCGGCATGAAAAATCCATAGTCATTTCCTTACGTACTTCTGAAATACAAGGCCGCGAAGTACGGTTAAAAACTGTCAAGAGCTGGGAGGTAAATCAGTTTCTTAACGTAAAATCAGTGATTTCATTGCATCGACATTGTGCAGGGGCACATTGAGAAAATTTATTTGGGTATCGGTGTCTAGCAAAAAGTGTCTAAGTTTAAGTTTTGTAGCAAATACTATTAGTAGTTACATATAAAACCTCTCTCAAAACATCAATCTTGAAAAGCATCTGGAGGAAAAGTTTTCCTCCAGGAATCCACAAGCATTATGGAACTTCAAACGGAGGCAACCACTAACATTGAACGAATTTCTTCGCAAACATTGAAGAAATATAAAACAAATGCTTGAAAGACTGTCTAGAAATCGAAGGCGGTCATTTCCTAGCAGAGTTTGTAACATTTTATTAGGAAAATTTCTCTGTTTTTTACTGCACAGTGATTCTGAGGATACCTTTTATAAACGTAACTACTCTAGGAGGCTTAGGCTCTATATCCCTCAAAAATTCTAAAGGTATCGGCCGATACACCAACACCCCTCAATACACCCCTAACATTGTAAACTCTAGGTTTTATTTATTACTAGAGAAAAATTCTAGCTACATCTCTGATTACAATATAACAAAAAATTTTTTTCTGGACAAAATCGATGCTGGTGATTCCAAAAGTATAAATTATTTGATCACATTATTTACAGAAAAAAACGTTTCGAGTGATATTCTTAGTGTTGATGAGTGATTTATATTAGGTTTATTAAATTTGAAATTACAAAATACATGCTGAAAGGTTGCTTGAAGCAGAATGCAAGGNCTAGAGAAAAATTCTAGCTACATCTCTGATTACAATATAACAAAAAATTTTTTTTCTGGACAAAATCGATGCTGGTGATTCCAAAAATATAAATTATTTGATCACATTATTTACAGAAAAAAACGTTTCGAGTGATTTTCTTAGTGTTGATGAGTGATTTATATTAGGTTTATTAAATTTGAAATTACAAAATACATGCTGAAGGGTTGCTTGAAGCAGAATCCAAGGTAGTCTATTATGCTTCTTTACCAGGAAAAAGTGCTGTTTTTCTAGTGATACTTGTTGAAGAATCTTTTTTCCGACATTGATATGATCGCATAAATTAACATTTTCGAAAATTAACAGCACCGATTTACTTTACAAAAATGGAAAAATAATGATAAACAATCAATTAGTCGTTTGGTAGACCTATTTCAAGTTGTGGCTTACACTCGTTTAAACTCATTTTAGACCAACTTACTACAATACAGGATGGAATTTTACATTTATAACCTTACATATACATGTATATCCTGGCCTTTCCATAGTGCCTAAAGTGTCTATATTTATTATAGCTATAAATTGTCTATAAAAAGCATTTTTTGATAAAAAATGCCAAATAAAATGCCAATAAAAATGCCAAACAGAATATCTCGTGCTACACCCACAGAATAAATGTCTTATTTTTTCTTAAATCAATTTCTTAACATGAAAACAGAAACTTAATTTCTTGCATTTGGAAAACGTTTCTTGTTTATATAAAAGCCCATTTCATATTTTGTGATAGGAAAAATTTACAATGGGATATTTTAATTCAATAATAATGTATAGAAATAATGTCAGCGAAATTGCACAATTCAATTCCATTTTGTTCAAAAATTTGTTTAACATAGGTACTCTATTTATTTATATTAGTTTCATAATGAAATTTTCAAAACATTGGGAAAATTTTGCACTTTCACTATCATAAAAATCTAACAAATGACTTTTTCAAAATTATTATTTTCTAGATATAAAATCTCTTATATTTTAAGTTAAAAATATTCTCATGACAGTAAGAAAAAAATTCTAAATTGAAATTTCAAGAGAAAAATTACACAAGTGTAGTATTTTAAGATGGACTTCTCTTGATTATTAAGAAAAGGTATTTGACTATAAAATTTTCTTTTAAATTGAAAAAATCCCTTTTTTTCAAAAATGCAATATTTTTATGAATGCTACTGCACGGTGCAGAATATATTTGTACTATAAGATTTACATTCGAAGGATAGTTTCACAATGATGTTTTTTAATAAAGTATTCCAAACTTTTCCACAGCACTGTATATATATATATATATATATATATAGTGAAAGCTAAACATTTATCTAAAGCTTGACATACATAGAGTAATATTATTTCAATAGATTGCGCAATGCAGGTGTTGGCATCATGGGAGTGTTTGGAAGTAGGCTTTTCACGCCATACACGTAAAGCTTAAATTTAGAACTGTTTAAGGATTCTAAATATTTGAAGCTTGATATCCTACTAGTTATACATCCATTTTGTGTTTATTTTGTTCAGTTTGAATTAGGTTCTTATAACACTTTAAATTCGGAGCAAGGCCTCCAATATTTGTTATTCAAAAGAGCGGAAAATACTAAAATACTATAGAATATTTAAGAGTTTAGCGTAGATAAAGTCGCATATGTCATTCGGATCAGACTTCTGTCTCTGAAGGTTATTCCCCGAAAGTTTGATTCAATTTTATTGCAAACATCAAAAAAGCTACGATTGTTATATTAATAAACCCTTCTGGAGGCTTAGCCCCACTTCTCTGGTTACCACAGAAACGTAATTGGTAAGATAGTTGCAAAAAAACTTGTCTTCGGTTGTAGATGTAAGTTTTGCAGGTTGCTTTTTTTCAATGCTATTAAAAAGAGCAATTTTTGTGGTTTATACGACATTAATTGAATTAGAGCTAACTTGATTAAAATCTTTTTCTGAACAACGAAGATTTTTAAGCATATCGTTTTATAACTAATAAATTTGGAAATTTAAGATAAAAATTTGAACATATTAGACATGAAAACTATTTTATAAAGAATACATCACCAAATTGTATAAATGTTTAGATGCTGGTTTCCATGCAAATGCCAATTGAAAAGGTCACTAGAATTTATAAGAAAGTTTCTTCCGCAATATCATTGTGAAAAAATACAGAAATCGCTACTTACTGAAGTGAGTTTCTTTCCTGACTCTCTATAAATAAATAAAGCTTTATTTACTTTAATGATTGTGAGATTAATTAATGAACAACAGATGATGTAAGGCAAACAAATTTTATCAAATATGAAGTTATTTATGTAAATTGAACTTAGAACGCATGAGTATCTATTTATTTACTGATACTAACAGGCACTATTTTGCCATTTAATAAATTTAAAAAAATTGCAACAAATTTGAATATCAAACAAATTACTATTATTTATTAGTTTTGCAATTAAGTATATAATATGTTGATGTTGACATAATTATGCGAAGGTGCCTATGAAACAAGCCTTTAATCTATATATTCTTCCCTATGTTGGTTTTCTATACAAACATAATAACTGAAAAATATTAGTCGTTTATATTAATTTATCTGAACTTAGACATTTACTATCAAAAATTTCTGTTACAATGTTTTTGGTAACCTGTCAGTTCAATTAAATTGTTAACAAAAAACTGTAGAAAATAATGGCAGATCGAGCTTAAGATTGGAATAGTGGGAATGAACTTACTGAATCCATTTTTGAAACCCCAGTTGACCAAATTTCAGAAAGATTCTTATATGATTTGCCAATGTTAGCCATATTAAGAAGGCATTTTGGATACGTTTTCTCTAAACTTTACTCTTTTTATTTAATCTATGCAAACTAATAGCACATGTCATTTTTGAATATTTTAAAAATTTTAATTGTGAATTTAAAATTTTTTGCTTATGTGCTAAGCATTAAACTCACACTGATGCTAAACATATATACATATAGAGTAAGTGTAGGGAATACGAGACTGCAGGTAGTACGAACCCAAAAGACTCTGGCCTAGCATTGGAAAAATATTGTTATATTGCCATCTATTACTCTTTCTGCTTTCATAAAATGTAAAAATTTCATCAACAAGTCCATATTCTCCGAGAAAGTTCATCGAGTCTACCAAATTAGAACTTATCATGCTCAAAATACCCATACTGGGTTTCAAGGAACGTAGTGGTGAACTAAAATAATGAAGAAGTGTGCTGCAAAAATGGTGTTAATAACAACTACGCTTAGGTAATCGACCAATAGGCACAGTGTTAAGTACATACAGAGACCCTCAATAAAGACACCCATTCAGTAATGTGTGTAGGTAATGCAAGACTACCAATATGACAGCTATGGTCATAAATTATTACGGTGGGGTACTGTTCATTGATAACTTGTGTAAGCTTAGTGCTATGAATTTTTATGTCTAAAAAATAATATGATGTCGCAAAAAATACCGCAAAGTTATAATGCATACTGAATGTATTTAAACGGTAATCAATTGTATATGATAATAAATATTACTTAATTTTTCATTAAAAATTAAACTAATTTTGACTTTGATGAAATCCAAGCATTTTAGAAGCAATACTTCTTCATAGGTATTTGTATTTCCAATAAACCAAAAAACTCCCTTAAACTTAAAATGAAAAGGAGTCTCGTACTACCAACACAGGTAGGTAATAGAAGACCATTCATCTTTAACGTCATTAAATAATCAAATTTTATTCATTATTATGATACCTATATATATATATATATATATATATATAATATATATATATATATATATATATATATATATATATATATATATATATATATATATATATATATATATTTAAAGAAATTTACCAAAAACTTTTGCAAAATCGACTCCAATTTATAAAAATGGTTGAAATATCGTATTCCCTACAGTTACTCTCTCTTTCTCTTTATATATATATATATATATACTAGTTCCCAAAAAAATTCGAAATTTTATAAGTGCATAATGCAATCCTTAAACTATTTCTCGGGTAATTAATAAATTCTATATATCTGAGCAGACATTTGATTATAATTAATAACCATATAATTTTATTAATTTTTGGCCAAACAAATTGCTAATTCAGTACCAAGAATTTTCTTGCAAATTACAAGTAAGCAAAGAATTGCATTGCTCTTTAGTATTAGCTATTTTATAGTATTACTACTTTCACTTCTACAGTTTTAGCAGAGATATATATGAATACAGTGTGTATTCATGGGCTGGCCTTGGCTAGCTTGAATTTTTAATGACATNAATGTTTTTGGTAACCTGTCAGTTCAATTAAATTGTTAACAAAAAACTGTAGAAAATAATGGCAGATCGAGCTTAAGATTGGAATAGTGGGAATGAACTTACTGAATCCATTTTTGAAACCCCAGTTGACCAAATTTCAGAAAGATTCTTATATGATTTGCCAATGTTAGCCATATTAAGAAGGCATTTTGGATACGTTTTCTCTAAACTTTACTCTTTTTATTTAATCTATGCAAACTAATAGCACATGTCATTTTTGAATATTTTAAAAATTTTAATTGTGAATTTAAAATTTTTTGCTTATGTGCTAAGCATTAAACTCACACTGATGCTAAACATATATACATATAGAGTAAGTGTAGGGAATACGAGACTGCAGGTAGTACGAACCCAAAAGACTCTGGCCTAGCATTGGAAAAATATTGTTATATTGCCATCTATTACTCTTTCTGCTTTCATAAAATGTAAAAATTTCATCAACAAGTCCATATTCTCCGAGAAAGTTCATCGAGTCTACCAAATTAGAACTTATCATGCTCAAAATACCCATACTGGGTTTCAAGGAACGTAGTGGTGAACTAAAATAATGAAGAAGTGTGCTGCAAAAATGGTGTTAATAACAACTACGCTTAGGTAATCGACCAATAGGCACAGTGTTAAGTACATACAGAGACCCTCAATAAAGACACCCATTCAGTAATGTGTGTAGGTAATGCAAGACTACCAATATGACAGCTATGGTCATAAATTATTACGGTGGGGTACTGTTCATTGATAACTTGTGTAAGCTTAGTGCTATGAATTTTTATGTCTAAAAAATAATATGATGTCGCAAAAAATACCGCAAAGTTATAATGCATACTGAATGTATTTAAACGGTAATCAATTGTATATGATAATAAATATTACTTAATTTTTCATTAAAAATTAAACTAATTTTGACTTTGATGAAATCCAAGCATTTTAGAAGCAATACTTCTTCATAGGTATTTGTATTTCCAATAAACCAAAAAACTCCCTTAAACTTAAAATGAAAAGGAGTCTCGTACTACCAACACAGGTAGGTAATAGAAGACCATTCATCTTTAACGTCATTAAATAATCAAATTTTATTCATTATTATGATACCTATATATATATATATATATATGTATATATATATATATATAAATATATATATATATATATATTTAAAGAAATTTACCAAAAACTTTTGCAAAATCGACTCCAATTTATAAAAATGGTTGAAATATCGTATTCCCTACAGTTACTCTCTCTTTCTCTTTATATATATATATATATATACTAGTTCCCAAAAAAATTCGAAATTTTATAAGTGCATAATGCAATCCTTAAACTATTTCTCGGGTAATTAATAAATTCTATATATCTGAGCAGACATTTGATTATAATTAATAACCATATAATTTTATTAATTTTTGGCCAAACAAATTGCTAATTCAGTACCAAGAATTTTCTTGCAAATTACAAGTAAGCAAAGAATTGCATTGCTCTTTAGTATTAGCTATTTTATAGTATTACTACTTTCACTTCTACAGTTTTAGCAGAGATATATATGAATACAGTGTGTATTCATGGGCTGGCCTTGGCTAGCTTGAATTTTTAATGACATCCTGGGCTTGGGCTTGTCGGGGCATGAATAAATTAAAACTAATTCAAATTTGTTTTTCCAAATTTTGATTAATGTCCAATGTGTAGTCTTTATAATGTACTGGGTTGAACTCATTCTTTGTCTGTAATCTGGATTTAGCCCTTTTTCAATTGTTTCTTTTTCTCTGATTTAAAATAGGAATTCTAACTCTGTTCTACCCCCTTTTCGAGTCTTTTTAGAAATGATGCAATTGTAGTATGTGGTATCAATATCTTTGAATTTAGAATATGACCAAATTGGACCGAATTATCACTAGTTTGTTCCAGGTCCAAGTTCCCTAGGCCGGGAGAGTGCTCGGGTTAAATCAAATTCATTCTTTGATAATAGGCCCTAGTACTAAAATTCAATTTATCAATAGTGTTTACTAAATATACTACTATAATATAATTGGTTCACCAATGGCAGGCAGGACTTGGTAAAATATGAAGATTTTTACAAAGATGCAACTTTCAAATAACAAAATATAGGGCGTTATCTGTATTTTCTGGCTTGAACCTTAACAAAATATTAACCCCAAAAATGTACGAAGGTCTATCTAGGAGTATTTTAATTAATAAGGTCGCCGCGAAGCATCATACAATGTATAGTTTAGTTGGTATTTATTCTTAGGGTATTGTTATTATCAATTATTCTCTTTGATACCAAAAAAAGAAATACTTAAAAGCTGTGACTGAGTCTTAGCACTATATTATTACCCCCTATTATTACAACCGTTAACCTTTTATTTATTTCAAACTTTATTTACTCTCAACAGGAATTATCTTCATTGACCTGAAAAAACATTATTATAACTTAGTATTATTATTTTAGTTTTAGGAAGTCAAAAACGCTGAAGTCGAATTCGTCCGTGGAGCGAATGAATGCATCGCGCAAACAGAGAGCTGAATCTGATTCCTTGTTCAAGAAAAATGAAATTAAAAGAATATTAGAACTTAAAGAATCGAAGATGGGAATGTATGGGGAAGCCGAGCTGAAAGAACAATGTAAGAAAGGCGCGGAAAAAATCATATTATGTAGTGAAAGTAAGAGAAAGGCTGAACTAGCAGAATTAAGGGATGAGAATGGCAGAGATTTCAAAACTAAGCAATCTTTAGGTAAAGCTGACAAGAGACTAAGCAAAAACCTTTCATCGTCATTCTCTAAAACGAAAGTTGCTATATTTGGTCTAACAGAATCTGTAGGCTTATAGCTTCTGCAAACGATGGTGAGTAATCGTTAGGGTAATCCCAGTTCTGGTATATACAAGGAATTAGAAAATATTGTGACGGATTTCTTCTTTAATGTAGATATTGTATATATGAGTCCAGGAATGAAATAATTACTTAACTGTAAAATGTGATGGGAAGAAACAGAGGCTAAGGAAGTATTTGCTTGTGATGTATCTGAGAAGTGTTCGAATTGTTCAAGCATTCTTACCCCAATATAAGCATAGGTTTTAAGAAATTCACAGTGGTAAGACCTGAAAATGTTCTTCTTCTGAAAGACCAGTGGATATATGTAAGTACAAGCTGTATGAGAACTTTGCCTGCCTACTTCTTGCTTTAGATATTACATATCAAAGTACTCCTTTTTGGTCTGAGGTGCTGTGTGATCGTAAGAATTTCAATTCTCTGGTTGACGAGGCAAATTTGGGATAAACTAAAAATCATTCAAATGATAACTTGGTGGTTCTGAAGCAATGAGAAAAGAATTATTCATGTCGAATTAATCTTTCTTGGTCAACAAATATGATAACTTCAGTCAGAGATTCGATTTACTTTAGAACTGCTAAATTTATAGAGCATGCCATAGTGAAGTATATACAATCACAATCCTTTAAAAATGACAAGTCTTGTTATGACACACATCTTCTCGGATGTGACTTTGCAATGGCGTATAGCATTGAATTCCAATCTGAGATACAGTCTGCACTATAGTCACATAGCAGCATCAATTTGTTCACATTTGCCTTGTACGGCAGGGAGAGCCCATGCAAATAATTTTTTATTGTTTCTGACAAATAAAGAAAAAGATTCCTTACTACCTTTTTTATTAATTTGCAAGTAGCATTTCCTGTGGTATTCTTACAATTTTCCTACAACTGCAGTTGCTGGATCTGCTGTCCTTAAACAATCCCCATTCATACACTTACCTCTAGTCATTATCACTGCCGCACACATTCCTAATCCAAATTCTAACCCTGAATCTTTGCTTGCCTTCTCCAATGTTTCCACTTGCTTCTGCAACATTTTCCTTGAACTAGCATACATCTTCAGGTCGTCTATGTACCACAGGTGACTCACTGCTCTACCATTCTTCTCCATTTTATACCCAATGCCTTTAACTTTTCTGTCATTGAGATTAAGCTAACTACAAACAGTAGTGGTGATAAGCTGTCTCCTTGCAATATGCCTTGCCTAAACTTCAACCTGTGCTCGTCTATCTTAGTCTGCCACTTTCCCATCTCCCTCTCTAGAAAGTCATCCAATTTCTATGAAAATCTTTTTGCCTCAAGCGCCCTCAATACCCACCTATGTGATATGCTGTCATATGCCTTCCTGTAGTTTATCCATGCCATTGCTAAGTTTGTCTTCCTTCTTCCACAATTCTCCACTACTGCCTGTTCTATCAACAACTGATCTTTGCATCCTCTTGTCTTTGTCCTACATCCTTTCTGCTCCTCTGGTATCAACCTGTTCTGTTCTAAGTAACATGCCAGTCTACTTGAAATCACTGAAGTTAGTAATTTCCAAGTTGTTGGCAGACATGTTATTGGCCTGAAGTTGCTTGCCTCATTACCTTTCTTTGGGTCCTTCTGTATCAGAAATTTCCTTCCCACTACCATCCAC
>CABFPE010000540.1:21635-49087 GCA_900660155.1 Hofstenia miamia | reverse complement strand
AAGTTGCTTACCTCATTACCTTTCTTTGGGTCCTTCTGTATCAGAAATTTCCTTCCCACTACCATCCACTCTGGACACCCACTCACAGCACACTCCTCCAATGCTACTGCTAGTCTCTCATGAACACTAGTGAATTTCTTCAGCCAATACACATGTACCTCATCTCTACCTGGAGCCTTCCAGTTCTTCATCTTCTTTAGAGCCTCCTTCAGCTTTGCAGTTGTAATTACTTCTTCTTCTTGCCTGAATTCCTTCTGCATCTACTCACTCTCTACCTCTGGTCCCGCACTTCCCCATATATTTTCCTAGAACCTTACTGCGTCCTCCTTGCTTTAGCTGTAGCCTTTTCTCCTGCATCTAGTTCTTTGTAGAATCTTCCTTCTTGGGTCTCAAACTTCATATTGTCTCTTTTCTGCTTTGCTCTTGCCCTATATTTTTTCAGTTTCTCAGCTTCTGCAACTAATCTCTGCTTAAGCTCTTCTTCTCTTGCAGTTTCTATAGTCTTTCCCTTACCTACCCTGCACCTGTCCTATACTGCTTTACTTGTCCTGATCTTCCCTATTTGCTGAGTAGTAAGGGAAGAGGAGATGAGAAGGCACAACTTTGCTTCTGATTGGTTTAGTAACGTCACATACTTGACAGTATGATTATTGCTAATGGATTTTAATTAGTGATTCATGACATTTTACAGACCAATTTAGTTTGCAATGATTCATATACATGTTGGGCCGGTTTAGTTTACAATGATTCATATACATTTCATGGGGGACAAATTAGTTTACATACACAGCTTGTTTTTATATAGTGATACCACTTTGTTCTTCTGGTAGAACAACAACAGACTAAATATTTTAGACCAACTCAGCAGTGATGGTGAGCTTTGTATAGTTGGCAAAACTAAACAATCCATAGCAAAATATATATAAATAATTTCTTTTACTGTATTTATTGTATAAGATTCATCAGTGGCAAAGAGGTATTCTTTTATCAGTTGATAATGGAAAATTTTTTTCTATTGAACACATGGGATCTCAATAAACCATAAACAAAATATAATTAATTTCCATTATACTGTTTTATTGTATGAGATTGGTCAGTGGTAAAGAGAATTTTTTTTCTATTTTGTGGAGAATATATCATTTTGCACTATTGTAGAAGCTAAGCACATATGTAAACAATAATCAATTAAATAGTTTATACCATTTGCAAGACAAAAAAGTACGAATACATGAGGCAAAGTGTGGGAATTGCATTTTAATTCAGAGAATATTGAGCATCAAGATACAAGTTTTTCAGCAGAGAATACTTACATTGTCTTGCATGGAAACTAAATCATATACAAATAAACAATATATTAATTAAATTATACCACTTACACGATAAATTAGATGTAGAGGGGAGCACTGGAGGAATGGATTTTTTCAGTTGATGAGCAAACAATCATCAGAGAATATATATAATTGCATTGTCTTGCATGGAAACTAAAATTTTACATAAATAATTATTCAATTAAAACATATTATACTATTTGCAAGATAAATTACATATGGGGAGCATTGAGATAGAGCCAGTTTTCTTCTTCTTCAGTTGACAAGTGTCAGCAAATTATTCAAACAGAGGATTTTCTAAGCAAAACATTAATTTGTAACATTGTTGACAAGAAATATACATGGATAGATATAATAAAAATATGCAAACAGAGGATTTTCTAAAGAAAAAATTATTTTTATAATAATTTTGACAAAAACATATGTAGCAGAATATAACAAAATACATGGACATGGAAAATGGAGCAAACTTTGTCCATTGGACAAACAATTATTCAAACATGGAATTAATTGTTATAATGTTGAGAAAAACATACATAGAGAAATATAACAAAATACATGAGCACAGAGAATGGAGCAAACTTTGTATGTTGGGCAATCAATTAAACAGGGAATTTTCTAAACAAAAAATTATTTTGTAATAATACCAACAAAAACATATGTTGAGGAATATAACAAATTCACATAAACACAGAGAATAGAGCAAGCTAGCTATACATAAAAATGGGAATTATATCTAAACACAAATGTTAATAAACTAAGCAAAAATTTCATAATTACCATATATGAGGACTTGGAGTGAGTAGAGGAGGGAGGTGGAGAATGAAATGGGAATTACTATACACCAGAATCATCTAAAAAATTAATTAATATTACATAAAATAGAAATTTCCATATACCTAGGTGAAGATGTTTAACTCTGTCATCAATTAATGTAGAAATGGTGGACAGAGAATTATTAATCTTTTTGATATCTAAACAAAAATTTTAACATTATAAACATGTGCAAATATTAAATTACTTTTATGTCCTTATGGTAGAATTTCTATGCTATTAACAAGATAGCACTTGGTATCATAGCATGATAGAGCAAAACAGTTTGAAGTCTCTACACTAATCAAAGGCATATGAGATCTTATTCCAGTCATTGGTATTTGAATAATGCCTTCTTGCAGTAGAATAGACTTGAATAGATCAAAATTCATTGATTGTTTAACTGAGTGGGTTACACCTTTTGTGCTAGCCATCTCCAACACTTCATGACTGTCATTTCTGTATTTGATCAAGTATAGTTTTAGTTTAAGTGTCACAACCTGTGATAAAACCACTCTGCCCAACTCATCATTTATTTTCAAATATACTTTTTTATTCAAATCACTATATAATGGTGAACTATTCAGATAATTGGAAAAGTAAAAGTGATGTGAGATGGGAGCAAGCTCAGTGTATGCATTCTGCCAATTTAATTTTCAATTAACAAATATACTTTTTTATTCAAATCACTATATAATGGTGAACTATTCAGATAATTGGAAAAGTAAAAGTGATGTGAGATGGGAGCAAGCTCAGTGTATGCATTCTCCAATTTAATTTTACATTAAAGAATCTGTGACAGAATACAATAGCATTATTCTATTTTTAAAAAATGGCTTCATAACTTCATAATGAAACCTAAACATAGTGAGCTTTAATGAATCAAGTATCATCATGCAAATATAATTGGGCCTGTCCCATAAAATATCTTTTTGGCTCATCATGACTTGCATCAAATCCTCATTGACAATGTTGTATGACTTAAACTCCTGTTTCTTTATTAATTTTTCCACTGACTCCAAATCATATGCAAGCTTTATATTTATCCTCTTTTTCAAGTTTACCATAAATTTCCCAAACACTGCATTCAACATTAGCTTGTAAAACAAGTTTTAAATTTGTTTCATGCAGCCTTCCTCTTCTCTGTGTTTAGATCAATATAAGGTTTCAAAAATGGTGTCTGCTTAAACTCAAGGGCTTTATGAAATTGTATAATTTTAAGTCCATGTTCAACATAAAATTTCAAGACCTCATAGTGTACAATGCTAATTTTATTTCTTATAAAAAGTTTGCACTAGTTTGGGTATTGGTGCCAACTTTATTTTGACTGGTTTTTTATTTTGAGTTGGTATGGTGATAAATGTTTATCTTCTATTGCCATTTTATGTGGAGCCAGTGGGAAATCAAAGTGCTCATTATGTAAATGTTGTGAGTATTTGAGATCAACTTGCACCAAATATCCAGTCTTCAAATCTTGTGGCTTGGACAATCTTCATTGATACTTGCTCTAAACCAGGTCAGCCCACCTATAGGGAGCCCTAAACTTATTGTACCCTAGTATAGAGCATTTGCATCAGTTTAGATTCCATATGTAGTATCTTTTGTGAGATTGTAGCCCTCCACTAACAAATTGTTTGCCTTAAAATATCAGTCTGAAAATGTACTGCACACCCTTCCATGAATTCTGACTATTATAAAATTCAGACATTTTTCATTGTGCATAGGATTAAGCAAGATTCCCATGTAATTTAGCATTGTGTGCCAACTCAAATTTGATAATGTGAAAAAGTGGGCAGGGTCTAGATTATATGTCTCCATGTTCTTTATTCTAAATTCACATATGACATCTAAAAGTAATAATGTGTCTGAAATCAGGTAATTATCATGAAACTGTTTAAAATTTTTGTATCTGCCCAACACCCATGTACTTTTATTCTGAAAATCCAGCTCCTCCTGGGTTAATGGGATTTTTCCAGTCAATCCATCACTCCAATGCTCTAAATCTGGTAGCTCCAATTTGTTAAATTTTTCTAACTGTTGAACCACATGTATTGAAACATTCCCTTCCCCTTTGTAAATACTGATGCCTTCTGCTTGCCCATTCCATCTCTTAAAAATTGGTATTTTTATGAGCCAATGTTTTTTGTGAAGTTTGACAGATGTGCAGCTATGAATCAGTAGCTATTTAAAAACTAGAGTTCCTTGTATATCAGTTTGTAATTTCCATTTTTATCATTACCTCCATCTAGAGGCACCATTAAACTGAGTGAAAGAAACACCTCTGATCTGATGTACACAGCACATAGGACACTTTCTCTCCATCTCATTATTAAATTTTTGAGTAAAATATGCATGTCATATTTACTTCCATTGTGCATAAAAATTGGGGTAAATTGAGGACAATGATTTAAAATATTGAAATTGTTATTCACCATGCCTCTAATTTTTCTGGTGAAATGACAGTGGTCTATAACTTTTACATTGGTATTTCCAAACATATTTTTACAGAATACATATCTTATTGCTTTTGACAACATTGTTCTTCACTCCTCTTCTGTTATTATCAATTCATGGTGTTGCTGCTTAACTTTGTACAAATGTTTCACCAGCTCATGTAAATGATCAAATGCTTCTTTCATGCAATTCTCAGCAGATATTACTTTGTAGGATAATAATTTCTCCACACTGCTTGTTGCCACATAGACACTAGATGGAATTTGTTCAACATTTCAGGTTGTGTAACTTGTAGATGGGTTTGGCTGAATACTATGAACTTTTCTTGATTTGCCTCAATATCCAGAGTTCCCAAAATTGGCATGTAATTTTGAGTGGCATATGCTTTAAATTTAATCTTGTCTCCAAGATCTTGAAATGTAATTGATGGTTCAATGACTCCACTGCATTTATTCTCATGCTTCTCCAAATTCTCTTTTGTTACAAATCTGGACAAACATTTGGGGCAGAAAAAATCATGGTTTCTATTTTTAAAAAATTGCAGACACACATTCAAATTTGTAATGGTGACGTAGTGGCTCTTTTCACGTTCTTCAATCACCAATAGATTGACAGTTTGCTGGTGATGACATGGAGACATGTACACTGGTACAGGACATCCATCATTTAGGGAATAGACATTTACATTTATTGAATTCCATGTTTCAAAAATGCACACATCATTAAATGATAATGGGAATGTGAGACCTTTTACATTAATGTATGAAGAAATTTTTTCAAAGGTGTTACCTGATCACAGCATTGAAATTCAGGGTGTAGGCAGGACAGTACACTGTACACAAAACATAGATTGGATTAACAGGTTTTCAGATTTACTAGAAAATGATTTTTCTAAGGTAGTCTGGAAGTGTAATATATGACCCTCCATGTGATGGTCAGTATTTTGGCACATGAAGCCAGACTTTGTTTATGCTTTTTAGAATAAATCAACTTCCAATTGTGACATAAATTAAGATAAAGTTTGCAATCTGATCAACTAGATTATAGAAATTACTATTGGTTATTCCTGATCTAAACACTGACATGGGGCTAGAAAATGGATAAATCACCACCATCTGTTTTTCTTTATTTCCATTGGTTTCACCATTTCCACAAAGTTAAATAAATTTTGCAGAATAACACTTGGAAACCTGACTTGAAATTATTTGTCATATTGCCTTGTGATGGTGTGCAAAAGCCTCATAAATATCAATCAAGTTGACATTGTATTAGTATTTCATATGTCACAAAGTGAAATTGAGGAACTTAAAAAGTATGAGAATCTATGGAAAGAGGTGAAAGTGGCACTTAGTATTAGTGAGATTCATTTGATTGAAAACCATGATGGTAACCTTACCTCATCTCATTGTACAAAACCAGTTCTGATAGTGTGGCAGATCTGCAGATCTCCTATGAAGACAAGGGTGCAAAAAGGAAAGCTCACAGAAGATTGGATTATTGTTAGCTATGACAATAAGTAATACCCAGGTGAAGTGACTTGGGTCATCAATGGAAGAGATTTCAAAGATTTGGTCCTTCATTGGGCAAAAAAGGAATGTGGAGGTGGCACACAAAATATGACATCATTGAATTCATTGATCCTCCAGTAAATGTGAAAACAAATGGAGTTGAACTTTTGTTTGGTATTCAGTCACCCCTGCTTAATTGAAATAACTTTCACATTATTTTTATTAATTATCCAAAAGTGCATTCTTCAATAGAGTTTTATTTATATTGAATTATGCATTTTATATTGAACAAATGTGTGAGATCCCAGATCAATTAACTATAAGTGTAACAATTGATAAATATGTAACACATGTGATGTCACATGTATTTTTGTTGCCATTTTCAGCCAATGAATTTAAGCAAATGGCAATGAGAGTGGTTATTCTAATATGTGGTGATAAACTAACATTGATTATAGGATCCAATCTTATATATTATATCTTTTATTGCTAATATAACTTTGAGAACTTTTCCATCACATATGTTAGTTTTTAAAAGGATAAGAATATGAATCTTGATTTCTATGTTAGCATTTCTGAAGTAAAATATCCTTTTTCTTTTTAAATAATACTTTTCCATAAAAATTACAATAGTTGGTCTTACATATGGTTGTTGTGAAATGTAGTTATTTTTTACATTTTTTCAATGTTTGTGAATAATTAATCATCAGGTATCTACATTATTGATAAATGCATAAATTTACATGTTTGAAGTGAATCATTTTCTTTAGATTTGTTATCTAAACGGAAAATAAAATGTAGAACTAAAATTGAATTTAAAAAATCATTCACCAGGATTAGTTTGCATAAAATGGTACAATGCATTGTATGTAACAATAAATCACTCTTTCCATGGTTTGTTTTTTAAGCAAATTTATATTTATTTTATGTTTGCTTCATAGTCTTTGTGTAAACTTCAACCATACATTGATCTAATATTTTTGTTGTAATTGGTGTAACTGCTATCATAATGAATTTCCTCTAAACAATGACTAAATAACTTTGCATAAAGAGAAAAGTGTCTTATAGACCCATACTATTATATTTGTTGGTACTTTGGATTTATTGATGCTAATTTCTTAGAAAATAACTTCCAATTGGCTTTTTATTACTATAGGTATAGGCTCTACAAACTTGTTTCCTTAAAAAATATATTGTTTATATTTTTCATTGTAAAATCAACTGAAGAAATATTTTAGTAATATATACTCATTTTTTACTTTCCTCTTTTTAAATGACAAGTTATTTCATCATATATATCTTCTTTTGTCATAAATTTAGCCTTTTACTTTGATAAAATAAGTTTTGTATGATGCTTAGTTTTTGAAATTTCCACCTCTCTGAGCATTCTTTTCTTTTTTAAGAGTTTCTCTATGGTAGCACTTCTTTATTTTTTCACTGAAATATTTTTGTGGATACTTTTCCTGACAATGTTATTTTACAATGCCATATATTGTGTCTTCCAGATACAGCTATATTGACATCTTCATTTTCAAAAAGATCATCCCAATCTATGATGCACAACTATTTTCAATTCATTATATTATGTATCATTTTCATAGTTTTGGTATTCATTTAACAATTTTGGATTAAATTTTTGGAAAAGCTTAATTCCTAGGTGATTTGAAATATTTTAATTGCCTATTGTTGTTCATTATTGAACCCTATGAAATTTCAGACCTGTTAAGTATACAACATTCAATAAGAATCTGTTAGTTATATAAGAATATTGATATATGCTTTTCATAAAGCACAATGTATCCTACATTTAATTTTAATTTGATTAACATTCAAAACATTGAGTCAGCACTTTCCTAATTATTTTTCAGATATTTCTGTAGAGTGATTTGGAGATAATGTAGAACCTCCATGAGACTGGACCTTACTGTAGGAACTATTAGTATTATCTTAATCCTTAAAACTTAGTTCCATTTTGGTTTCCAGTGGGTGTAACTCTAACATAGTTTGTTAACTTTCTGTTATGTCTTATCATTAATATGCAACAACTCAATTGTAGTTACTAAATTTAAGGTTACTTGTTTAGATAGCTTTACAGGGCTTCTGCCCAAAGCAGAACCAATGCAGCTGAGGAGCAATCAGCAGACAGTGAAGCCAACAATGGTTGGTTGGCTATAGTTTGGTTCAGTAAATGAATGGTTTTGTGTTCCTGGGGGGCTTACCTTTCATAGTGCTACCTTAATCAATTTTATGCATTAATCATCTTTTTTATGTTTCAAAATAAAAGAATTTTTGCTACTGCACAGCATTCAAATTGTTATTGATGCTACATTTAAATAATCCTACATTTAAATAAGTACATTTAACTAAAATGATTAATTTGGCAAATTCTGATAATAATACAATACAATAATGGTCAGGGTGATTATAGTCACATTGAATGTGTAATAGAACATATTCCCTATTAATTTGGATCCAAAATAAGAATGAGTTAATCTAGAAGCAGCTATCCAGCTATTTTAAGAAATTTATTATGTATGGTATTTGACAATAGGAAAGCTAATCAATACAATAACTCCTATCCTTAAACCTAACTTATAAAACATTTGTAGTAGCCAGGACATAAGCTCTGATGGTGAGTAGCCTAACCAAAGTCTGTTAATTGTCCTTGAGAGTTCCTGACTGCTACTCATGTGCTTCAACATTTAGCTTGACATTAGCTAGTAAGCAAAACCTACAATGATGCATAATAAACAAACAAAGTTACATTCATTAATCAAGTTAAGTTTGTGGTCAATATTTATACATAAATTGGCAAACAAATTTAACATGTATCTGTGGTTGATAAATTTTATTTACATTGACTTCTGCATTAATTTTTAAGTATCATCTAACTGAATTCTTGGCAATATTAAAAGCCCATTTTCTTAAAATACAAATATTGTACTTTGCACATGTGCTCCAAGCAGTTGATATGATTTGGACATTGTGACAAACAATGCATTAAACATGTAACACCATGATTTAATATTGAAGTAAATTCTTAACGGAAATAAAACCCAATAATTCAGCTTGTGCACAGCATATTTTATGTGTATATGCTTTTGCAAGTGTTAATATTAATCAAAGAGTTAATGTACAACAAAAAATTTAAAAGCTATTTCTTTAACACTTGTGTTAAGTTGTGCTAAATGCAAAAGGCAAGCATTACACAATGGGCAATAAGTCTAGAATATGAAATGTATATGAAGCATTTGAATTTTACATTTCTAAAATATTGAGAATGTGTATTTGTTTTTTTAACTTCATTGAAATTCCATGTTAAGCTGCTCTTTCTTAAAGTATAAATGTTTATAAATGGGTAGAAAAACACAGTTAATTAACTTTATTACTCAACAACAATTATAGATGACATAAAGTATTTATTAAGCAAATCACAAATGATTAATAATGTAATACTTAAAATAATAGTAAAAAAGATGTATAAAATTGCATAAATCCAGTAAAAATTATATTGTTGTTTAAAAATAGAAATTTGAAATCACTTTGTTAAATGAGAAAGATTAAAATAAGCACAGCCAATTAAAACAAAAAATATTCAAATATTGAAAAATATGCTACATACCTTGCTATTTATGTGTAGAATTATTTGAAATCACCAGCTTTGGCTGCCTTGTTTTTAATCCAAATATTTTCTAATCCTATTTACTATATTTGTTTTGAAATATTGTACTTGTTTAACCTCTTGTTTGTCAGTTGTCAGTATATGAATTAAGTTCATTATACTTTATGATTATATCTATTATATATATATATATATATATATATATATATATATATATAACTATATTGGCACTAAGTACTATGGGTTTTATACTGAGTAGCTGTGACCACCAATTTTCCCCATTCTTAGTGCCCACATGCAGTTTGGCCTGTTAATGTCAAAAAAATCACAAATTGAGTATGAGTGATAGCCTTAATGTTTATATAATAGCTATGCATCAAATTTGGGATCAAGGGAAGCAATTCTCAAACAATATTAAAAAAATGAAAAATAATGAAAAATATTGTTGAAAAAATGGGATTTATTGCCATTTCAACTGTTATGAATGTGTTTTGAACTAATTTTTACATTTTCAAAAAATTTAGGCTTTGTTCATTATCTGACATTATTTTCAGGTCAATATTGGCAGTTTTCCCAGTGAAAATTAGGTCCACTTCCAGCCATGTAAAACATTCTGATTTCATTTTGGCCAGTTTTTTTATCAGAGTCAGTAAACTATGGGCTTAAATCATTTCTGATGACAAAATTAGGAAAAAACATACTTAGGGTCCAATCTTGTTTCAAAATAATATGTAGCACCCCCTATATACTTAGTGCCCATATATATTTAACATATACCCTGTGATAGTATATATATATATATATATATATATATTGCCATAAAGACATTAAGAACTTCTTTATTACTTTATTCTGAAAGAGCAATTATTAATTTCACTTATTGGAATTAAGAAATTATTCTAATTAACAATTGGATGGTATTTTAGTTTAAATATTTCTGATAAATTAATTTGGTAAAATTAACAGGTGGAGACTACTGAATATTTTTCCAGTAAAATATTTGCTTACATTTGCAATGGTTTGTAATTATGTTTTTGTTGAATATATATTGGTGTGAATTTTCATTTTGTTTCCATGCTTTGACACAAATCCCTTAGAAAATAGGGACTTAGGACTGCTTGCTGATTTCATATCAATGCCAAATGGTGACCACCACAGGACTCTGTGTACAAGTATTGTTTCATAATTAACTATGCCACTGTCAGAGGAAGCTCTGAAATAACCAACCAAAATATGCTGAACTCTATGAGAGAAGAAATTGAACCTTATTACAATTGGAATTGCAATTGAGATTACCACATTTTCAGTGTCATCAATGGAAAGAAAATTTTTTTAGTTGAATGAAAACCCTAACCAGCCATATGTAATGATAATTATTGCTAGTCAACCTATACCTCTCAAAGCTCCTTTAACTTCAGAGAAATTTAAATGCCAGTAAAAAATCTAAAAGAACTCCTTAAAAAGCAAGCCAAACCCCACCAACCACATATGACACTCTCTCTAAGGAGCAACTGATTGGTAAAATCACTTTTCTTGAAAATGAAATAATCCAATTAAAATAAAAGATGGATCTGATGCAAATTGAAAATTGTTGCTGCTTTGATCAAATTCACAAATAAAACATGTCACTTTATAATGAAATAGCTGCCTTAAAAAAGAAAAAACAAACATTACTACAAAGTTATAGTGACATGGTGAAAGCACAACAAAACCTCTATAATGAATATGAAAAATTACAGAAGAAAAATGCAGATCTTCAAAATGAAATCAAACAGACAAACCAAGAGCAGCTTAATCTAATGGAACATAATAGAAACTTAATGAAGCAGATGGAAGAGTGCAATACTAAAAACATTCAAGTCACCAATAATCTGATTACTCAGGAAGCCAAAACAATGCTCTCCAACAATGGGTACAAAATACCCCATTTAAATAATTTACAAGTGATTGAAGAGAAGTTAAACACTTTAAAAACTCCTGTGATAGCTATGGAACCCAATCTCATTAATCAAAATACAGGAAATAATGATAAACAATCTCCTGCTGTTATTGATAATGTTAAACCTTCTCATTCTATGCCTTTTTACCATAGCTGACTATACACTACCAAGGGATTCATTCCTTTGATCACTGATAGATAATCTGATTATAAAAAACTTAAATGAAAAATTAAATTTATTCATAAACAAATTAAAGGCCATTGAGAGCCCTCAAACCAATAAAAAAATCTTAGTTCTTATCTGCCACCAATAGAAGTTAACAAAATTTTAAAAATTTGCATACCTGCACATTGTCTCTCTGGCAAAGCTGATGTTACCTCACCCACATTTGAAGAGTGGTTCTTTTCATACAAACAAAATTTGACAGTACTGCATACTATCCAAGAACATGCACTTGCTCAGTTTCCAAGTTTTTTAACTAGTAAAGCATACAATTATTACCTAGCATTAGATATTTAAATCAAATCAGATTATGAACTGTTAATACAGAATTTTTATGACCAACAATTTTACAAACAATACAGTTTACATAAAAACAATGACATCAAAGAATATATTTTACAAATTGAATGCCTCTATAGACTAAGCCATACTTCTTCTGAATATTTATTTACTCATATCAGTTATGGTATGCCATTAGCAATCTGTTGCAGATTTGAACAAAAATCCAATCTGGAAGATAAACTTTCAACATTTATTAAAAAGCTGTCAAAGAAAACTGCAAATTGACAATTATGATAAAATTGCTAATCAAATTAAATTGTTCAATAACACTGCAACATTGATCCCTAAATGCAATAAACTTACAGCTAAAAATTCATTACCATCTGTTGACATTGACACCAACACTAAGTCCAAATCATCATTCAGTGATAAAGTCTATTGCAAAAAATGCAGACAAAAAGGACACAACAGTCTTAATTGTACTAAAACCATTCATTGGATTACAAAAGAAGGCTGCTATTATACAAATACAAGAAAAAGATACGAATACAACTGTGAATCTGAGGAGGATTTAAACTATTAAGAGCATCAACTCACAGCCATGCAGGAATGGTCCTTGTGACAACAAATTTCAACAAGAACATAATACCATTAAAAATAAATGGGATTGTAATACAAGCACAGTAGACATTGGAGCCTTAGTAACTTTATTTACAGACACCTGCATTACCAGAGATTACATTAAATTGCATAATTATCATTTAATTAACACATCTGGAGATTACCATTATTGCAAGGGAATCATTTATAATTTAGAATTCACCATTGCAAATAATACATTCTATCACAATGCATTAATAGTTAATACTACAAACCATACTTTACCATATGTTAGCATCATCCAACAAAGTAAACTGCTAATGAAAGAAAGTCAGTTAAAGAAACTTAAGGTCAAATTTAAAATGTGATTAGAAATATATTATAAACCTTTTTATCAACTTAAATTTGTTTGTATTATGCAACCAAGAAATATCAGTGTAATTAATTAGAATTAGTATTTGCTGATCCTACTAATTTTGCAAAATGAAGGGGTCAAATTCACTTAGATTATTTTTAGTTATATTGGCATATGAACAATTCAAAATTTGAAATCAACAGGTACTTTTTCAAGTTAGCTATAAATAGATTCAAATTCATTGTAACAATTGATAAAGAACTTTTTTTGGAATTCTTATTCTTGTTTGATTATTTAATAGAAAGTTCAGCTAAATGATTGGTGTTTAGTAGTGACAAGGATCCATCACAGGAATGATTCAAGGTTCCTTGTGCCAAGCCACAAAGTGCACTTATGCTAGGAATACAGTTAGGAGTTATTATTTTGATTTAGCTGACTATCAATTGTTCTCTTACATGTATAATGATAATTAATTTGAGATAAGGCCAGTAATCCAAAACCTAGGAATTTATATCTACATTATTTTAGATCCAAATTACTGACTTTAATGTGACCAATAATGTGACTGACCATGTATTGATTATTACATGTAGGGTAGGAAGCTGCTAGATATTTAATTAATTTAATATATCCAATATATTTCAATAATGGCTAAATACAATATTAAGTAAGCAGCTAGTGACAATCCAGGTTGCAAGTATATAGTAAAATTTACAAATTGAGAATAAGTCAAGTTATGTCTAGTCTTGAGTAAGCACTGAGCTAGGATAGGGTACACATACGTTACATCACTGAGCTGAGAGGTGGAACTCATTCAACTGGAATGTAGAAGAAGATCATTACTGGATGTGGAGATTTACCTCAGGCAGATGCCCAATTACCAACAAGGTTTCATCACCTGAATAGTGTTCATTATTCCATCTATTAATTAGAGTTAATAGAGTTAATAATGTAGAAGTCAAGCAATATAAGTATAATACATCCCTACCTGCTAATGTATTGTTCTAATTATAACAGTATAACAAAGAAATCAGATAAAAAATCCTGGTAGAAGATGTTACAATATGAGCTAAAACTTGGTAAGGACTTTTGGAAAAGTAAACTTCTAAGATAAGACCATAACTATCAATCCAAAAAACAAAGGCATTATTACACATTTACAAATAATTAATAACAAAACAATTACATTACATCCTTTTGATACTATAAAAATAGAACCATTCAGCTGGCACTTCATTACATTGCAATCAGAACAACTTATTTACTCTAATATTGTCATCAATAACTAACAGGGTTTCAACTGTAAAAAGGTCATCATATTGGCCTCCATACTTAAATGTTGCAATAAGGTAACAACAACAAACCATCAAATCTTAAAATATTTGCTTCTCTAATTGTCACTGCTGTAGAAATAAAATCAAAACCAATACTTTCATTAGAGATGTCTGATCTCAACAATGAATCTAATACTATTCCAACAATCAACAATGTAATTCTTCCAAACTTATCTTCTGATGAAATTCACCAATTAAATTCCACATTAACAGAACATGCATTTCTATTTAATTTCAACACAATTAGCATGCCACTTGTCTAGTTGTGTTATAAAAAAGAAAATGTGCTTGTTTGCCATACACTTGCACATGTGCATTCTCAATTATCTCCTCTGATTTCCAGTTGATTGATGTCCATTTACTCCTCAGTTTCAGTTAACTTAATTACTGCTTCTTTTTTGGTGGATACATTTTTGGCATAACAAAAAACTTAAGAGTTTGTAAGGACTGGTGTATTACTACCCTGCAATGAAGCTTGTTGATATGATTTCAGAATTAATTGTAGAAGCACATACAGGATCTCAGGTCTTTTAGAGCTCTTACAAGCGTTACTGTATCAGTGTCTGAAGAATGCACTCTACTGCTAGGCATCATGTGATTCAGATAGAAAAGTTCAAAAATATTGAATAGTGCTTGAGTATCTTCAGCATTATTGCAAAAGAAACTGGGATTCTGCAATACTTCTTCATAAGTGATATTATCTGGATCTTTATTTCTAGCTTTAATCATCATTTTAATTTTGATTTGATATTTTACATACCTTGAGATTCTCATCCAACAGATCAGAGCAAACAAGATCATTTACACCTGAAAATAAAATAATTGTCTGTTTCACAAAACATCATCTATTCAAATGAAAAGTTCTTTACATTTCTTGTATAAGTCCAGAGGCAAAACAAAGCCATAAATCATCCTGCTGTCTACATAATTTCATAGACATCTTGTAATAGTGGCCATCAGTTATCTTCTGTGCTTTCTATAGTGATTTTATGTAGCTTTTGTCAGCAGACATAGGTATGCATGTTTTGGTTTTCCATTTAATCCTCCACTTAGGTAAGATCATAGATACAGATAGGGTTGATGGTGGTAAACATAATTCATTTTATGTTTCAAGACCCTTGTGTAACCCTATTATGGATCCATTAGTTATAGCTTCTCTAATTATAGTTTGATAGTGCATAATAGCTTAATCAATTTTGTTCCAAAACTTTTCAGATAAATCATGTTGTTGCAACTGCTGTTTTTATCATCAGATATAACTATCTTAGAAGTTGAATGCAGGGCTCAGCTTGTAAAGTGTTTTGTCCATACTGATTAGATTGTTTTAATGGGATTCATTGTTTTAACTATATCCATACTGTAATATAATCATAGCATGTGTGGTCAAGTTAAGAAAAGTAATGGAAAGAACTAAGACTCAAGTAATATAAAAGTTAATTGTACACACATGATTATTATTAATTAGATTATTTATAAAATTTTAATAAAGTAGTATTTTGATATTAATTTTCTTGGCAGTACTTTTTGACTGAAATGCAAATGCTAATTAATACTGACATGTGTAAATGGCAGACAAAGAAAAAGAGAAAAATTGTGAACAACATCAATTAAACAGGTACTTGCAAGTGTTTGATTGTTTGCTATTATTAAGTATAAAAATAGTGCAATTTATTTATTTGGTGATGAATGAAATTCATTGGATTTACTTCTTTATCTTATCAGGTTTATTTATTAACTAAATGGGAAGCTAAACAGTCAAGCACTAGAGTAATCTGGACAATGGTCCCCAAATACATTTAAAGGAAGTCTGGAATCACCAGCACACAATAGCCTTTCAAAAGTGTGGTGTGGCTGGTAGTTGTTGATTCCTTGATGTGCTTATAAGTTAGGTGTAAGGATAGGGATTTACTTGTTCTAGCTTTCCTATAATTTGTTATTCACAAGTTAGCATTATTACTGTTAGATCAACCCTCACCAGAAAAGTAATGTTTTATCTAGATCATTTTTCTTGGTTAATCAATCAATTGAATGTTAGTAAATTATTCAAATTTTGACTGACTTACAAACTAGTTTTATTGCTGACTGCATTGATTGTTCACATGTATCAAGGGCTCATATTTACTGTTATATCTATAGGGTTATTACATGTAAGGCAAGATAACTTTCTCATATATTAACTGGAACAATAACAAGCACAATCAATTCACTAAATTATTAAGTTATCACACACACATGTTTTTTATGAGACAATGTTCCATGCACTGAGTCAACCATTGGTAATTCCTTCAATGTCTGAGTAGAGCTGGAATCATTCACAAAGACAAAGTATCCTCTTGTGCATTGCTTCAAGTTGGGTTTTGACCCTGTATATCATCTCTCACTCTCATTCTAAAATGACTGTTGTTAGTTAGAGCATTAAGTGCAGCTAATGCTATATTAATTAAGTTAATACAGTTAACAATGATATAGAAAGAGAGAGTTGTTGGAGTCTGTCATACATTAAACACTGGAATTAAATAGGAATATGGTTAAGCAATTCTAAATTAAGTTGAAATTAGTGTTGGCAAGATTCTACAATACATAAACACTTCTGCATTTCTGCAGTCAACTTCTTTTCATTGCTGTGGCATAATGTGAGGATTGACTCTTCAATTTCATCAGTCTAGTTTCTGTTTTTCATTCCCAAATAGACTATTAAACTTTAATTACCATTTCTTAGCTAATCTAATATTTTTTCTATTACAGTCTCAACTATTGTGTAGAAATGTGGGGGAGTTCTGACTACTCCAGCAGTACTAGGTAACTCAAATAACAGTTAGAAGGTTGCAAAAGCTACCATTGTAGAGAGTGACCCACATTCCAACAGAAAACAGAACATTGGTAGTTCACCAATTCAATAAAGAAAACAGAAAAATAGTTCACTGAGAATTCAGCCTCTGTTACTTGCTGTTCAGGGGGTGGTGACATATCAAAAAGGAGAAATGGATTGGGTGGAGCAGTAGCTGTATTGAGTACTCTTCAGGAGATAACAGGGGTGATTGACTAGGTGAAAAATGTGAAGTAGTATTAACAAGAATCAAAGTTCCATTTGTACAAGAGGTAGCATTTGGGCTACCAATGCTTGCACAGGGGAAGTTCCAAGAGGGAGTCCCATTATGAGATAAACTATCAAATTCCATGATAACAAGAGCAAGAAAAATACAAGAGAAAAATTCCAAAAACAATTCCCAAATCCAAACAAATTTGAGAGTATACTCCAGCAGGGTGTAAAGAAACAAAACCAATTCAGTAGTCATCACAGTATAGGGTATGGTAATAAATCAAAATGCTAGAAGAAAGAAACAACAACAAAATAACAACCAAAAACAAGCTTAAGATGGCATCAGAGTTTGGTGACACCTCTAGAAACACCAGCTTCACTATACAGAATCACCTGAACTTTGGGTGTGAACACAGGTTTCATGACTGGAGTACATCTCCAAACATCAATCTGCCTGCTAAACTGCAACAAGATTGTATGAGGTTGACTATGTAGATCAACTGACACTTCTAAGGGATTGCATCACATTACCTTGCATCATGGCCAAATGTGATGATAATGTGTAAGGAACCTCTAAGGTCTTCATAGAAGAGAGTGACAATATGGCCCAACCTTAAACTCTCCAATTAGAACTCCCTAGAATTCAAGATCACATCAGGATCACCCTGTAGAATCATATGGGAGCTCTGACTCCTTTCCAGTGGTCCTAGGTAACTCAAATAACATTTAGAAAGTTGCAAAGGCTACCATTGTAGAGAGTGACCTGCATTCCAACAGAAAACAGAAAATTACTAGTTTGCTAGGTCAATAAAGAAAGCAGAAAAACAGTTTATCAAGAATTGTCCTCCAATAGCAACCAATTTGCATGGCATCACACTGAAGCAGCATCCTCAAATTGATCCAAACTTGCCAAGATGCTAATAGTGTGTCTCTAGTTGTTAATTTCTTGCTCAATTGAAACAGATCTCAGTTATTATTACATCCTCAGCCTATGTAAATAAATAATAAATATCACATGTAATTACCATGCATTCACATTCACCAGCAGTATATTATCATCACAGTGTAAATTATTAAGTGCAATGTATGAAGAGAAATGATCAAATAAAGTTATTATTTCCCTATACTAAATTGTAGCCATAACCTAATGCAGTACCATGATTTGGGCTGCCAACTGTTAGAGAGCATGTTTTCACCCTAGACACAGTGGAGTAATTCCCAAATTGTCACAGGAACTTAAGCAATTATTATTTCACAACAATCCATCACCAAATCTAAAAGGGTTAGCTTAATAAATAAATCAAAAAAGATCAAATATGTTTGAAGTGAGACAAATTATATTGTGCCATTCATTACAGGTTTCTCAAGTATTTATAACAATAAAATGTTATTACCTGTTCAGGTTTTACAAATTTTACATTCAAGTCCCTTGCAAAATTAGAGAGTAATAACATGTTTATCTAAAATGAGGGGACAGATAATTATAATTTCATATAACTGCACTAGAAAAATTGATAGTGAAAAATCACAATGTTACTGCATATTTTCAAAATTCATAAAAAGATAATACAAATAATACATTTTAAAAATTTGAAAGATTTGACAAAACAGTTATTTTTGGATAGTGATATAATCAATATATATGAATTATACATATTTGAACTACTAAAGCATATAATAAAAATACAAAGCAAAGAATACCTGATGGAGTTTAACTATTTCAATTCAATTAAGCACACATATAATACAAGGGCCAAAGCAAAAAACCCAACTTCAATAAAACAGAACAATTCAATGTTACAAAGATATTCTCTTAAAGTTAAGGCCAGTAAAATATGGAATAACATAAATTCTAGTGCATTAATTAGTTGTAATATAGATAAAATATCTAAAAATGAATGTACTAGGTTCTTGAAAAGTATAAAAAGTAAAGTAATACAAGGAAATACTAATTGATTTAATATTCAAATAATAATTTAAATTCATGGGTAATATAAATGAGCACCACTAGTGCTCAAAAATTATCCTTTCTAAACATAGTTACAATAAATTAATAAAATAAATAAATAAATAAATAAATAAAAAAAATAACAAGTTTAATGTACAAAATAATCTGGGGATTTTTAGCATTGTAAAGTGTATTTGTTTTTATTTTTGTAAGTATTTAGATAAATATACCTCATCATCACTAGTGTGATATCATCCTCATTATAGTCAAAATTATTTATTTGTTAAAATTAAATTCATTTTGCTTCAGTATTTTGTACAAACAAAACTGATCTGTTAACATTTTAACAAATAGTAAAGTATAAAAAGAGTTTAGTTCTGTTCTGGAAGTTTACTCAAATAACCTTGAGATTAAAGGCTTGATATTCACAATCAGCTTGATATTCAAATATAAGGAAAATTTATTAAAAAAATTGAATGTTTAAATTTTAATTTTAATAAATAAACACAAATGCAGTAATTATTTGTAAATTCTTATGATCTTATAATGATTGAAATTTTAATCATCTTCAAAATACTTAGAAATCTTATGAAAGTGTTATTCATATATTTATGAATAAAATATTCTAGAATACAGAGAATATTAATAACAAAATGAGTGAATATTTGAGTAATGGTGAAAATACTCTGTTGTTTTTGCTTTTACTTTATTAATGTACAATATTGTTATACTATTTTCAATTCTAAGTATTGATTCCTTGTCATTTTTAAATTAATTAGCAATTTGAAACATTGCAAGCAATTTATTTTTAGCAATTGATTGCTGCATTTATGTTTATCCATTTAGGTTATAAATTATATTTTTGAAATTTTATAAATCTTGATTGTATTTGAATATCAAGCTGATTGTGAATATTAAGCTACATTCAAATCACACCCCTGAGATTTAGGCAAATTGCTTTTGCTAAAATGGGTGCCACTGAACAAGGCTGTGTAGAATCTTATTTCGGCCATTTACCAGCTGAAAGGGACACTAAAATTTTTCATTGCAATAGCCTTAACTGAAATTGTTTGATATTTTACAAATGGAACATTTTTTTCTTGAATGAATTTGGATTACAAATAACTTCTGAATTCTAAAAAAGGCTAAAGCATCAAAGTACTAATATAAATTTCATAGAAAAGTATCAAAAATTCATTCCACTGTATATTGCATATTGTTTTAATTTCTTAAGAATTGAATTTTTCAATGGTGTAAATAATGCAGCCATTACTACATACACACGGAATTTTGTGGGTTTGAATCCCATTGAATCATTAATTCAATCTATACATCAAATATAGTACATTTTTGTTTTGAATAGTGTCATTTTCTAGTGAAGTGATTGGAATTGAACCAATGACATTCAATACAAATATGGAATGCAATACCATATCACTACTGTTTGATCAATGTAGTACAAATTAGATCTTTAAACAATTTGCACAAATAAAATATAACTAAACAGAATCACCACATTTGAATTGGATAAATATTTGAACATTAATAATGCAATAAGTCCAAATGTTCTAAGCTGAAAAATAGTTATTTGCAATTGTTGAAGAAATGAAAATGTATATTAATTAAATTTTTATGACATTTTCTAGTGGATTTTTGATCGAATTGTGATCCTTCTCTTCCAAGTTTTTCTGAATGTATCTTGCAAGCTTATTCAAGTTCGAGATCTTAACATTTTAAGTACTCAAAAACCATGTATGATACATATAATATTTAAAACATAACCTCAATTTTGTATGGACCACTAAAGTAAACACGAAATTTCATAAAAATCTAAAATAAATGTGATTTGTATAAGGCTATTTTGCATTATGTATTTTATTGTCCCTTTTAGCTGGTAAACGGCCGAATTAAGATTCTAAACAGCCTCATTCAGTGGGTTGATACTTGAAATGAATACCAAATTTCTCAAAACAAATACTGAATATCTCAAAATGGATACTGAATATATAGTTTGTAACAGATGTATATAAGACATAGTTTAAAGAGACAATCATAGTATTATTGTAAATGCTTTTATTTTTAATAGGGGCAATTAATTACTGTATTCATGCTTAGTTAAAAATTTTTGAAATCCAATTCAAATTTTCTAAATTTGCTTTATATTTGAATATCAAGCTGCAAACACCACCCCAAAAAATTACAATTTTTAATTCTGTTTCTAAATGCCATAAACATATAATTTCATAGTGATTCCTATTGGTTGAAAGCTAAAAAAGGTTTCCAGAGTTACATTTTCTCAGTATCCGTTTTGAGATTTTTGGTATTCGTTTTGAGATATTCGGTATTTCTTTCAAGTACCAACCCATTCTGTGGCACCCAGAAAATAGTTTACAATTAGTATCATATTTGATAAACTTATCCATTGAGTTCTTTTTATGATTTTTATTTATCAAATTAGCTACTCAACGAAATATAGTCACAGGGGAAACATAGGAACATAAAATATTATAATTATTCATATATGAAGAAAATGAAGTAGCTTAGCGTATTAACAGCGTTTTTGTATAAACAAGGACCTTTTTAAAATTAAGAATAAGTCTGTGTTGTAACATTATTAATACTGATTAATTAATAGTTTACATCATTTATATTAAATTTAATCGATTTGGATTTTTGCTTGTTATGTAATAAATTGTCTCTATGAATTTCAAGTTTTCTCTGCTATTGCCCTTGAATATGTTCTCTGCTATCGGGTTTAACCGCGTACTACGAAGTTGGTTATTTATGTAAAGTAATCGGTCTATACCTATTATCTTTAAACTTTTAACGTATCTTGTTGCATTTCTCATCGTTTTTACCCTATGTTAGTGTTTATTTGTCACCATGTTCCGCGAGCACCCTGTTCTATACCTTCGCTTATATTAGGTAGGTCGCAGTTGATCTTTAGCAACATTATCAGAAAACCTAATTTATTTTTTTGTTTAGCTATTACAAGTTATTACGTTTCTACACAATTTGATCTGCAAATCATTTAATAATTAACTATTGTATGTATATTTTAATATCTATATATATATATATATATATAGTCAGGGGAACGAAGGAGGATGCAGATATTATTTTGTCTCACACTATAATTAATTTTCTAGAAGGAACATCAAGTTGGAATTTAGCCATTAATTCATAATTCAGGTCATTTTATAATTTAATATTCAATGGTTAAGTGCTTTTCTCAATAATTGAAATAGATTTATAGAAAGAGTTGCGAAAATAGTAAGTAATTGAAATGCCTGGAAAACAACAATGGATCCAATCTTTCGTTTTGCTCTACATTTTTTAGCATGTTTCAAAGCAGTTTCTTTCCAATTTATTAGCATATAAATATATTTATTATATTTATTATATATTATATAAATAAATTGTATACCAATGCTTAATGTAAAGCAATTGCTTAGCAGTATTCTACATACTTGATTTTATCTTTAATAAATTCTCAGATTTTAATATTTAGGATTTTTGTAGTAAATTTGAAACTAATTAATTTTGAAACAGTTTCTCTGCCTAGAATAATTTTTTAACTATATTCATCATAAATGCACAAATATCATTACATTAGTAAGCTTATTATTGTTGGTTGGAATCTAAATAAAAATAGTATTTGTAAAAAGTTTGTTGAAGCATCAAATGTTTTCTTGCATCTAGGAATGCCTTCCATAACTGTGATTATTTTAATACGCTTTTTAAATTTACACAAGACATATTTGGTTTCTTAGTTGCTGTCTAATATTTACTCGTTGTTGCAATAAATAGTGAGGTAGTTAACCAATGATTGAATAAAATATATTTGAGAGAACTCCACACTTAAATATATATTTATAAATAAAAAATAAGCTTTGTTCATAGTGGGGTATTCCAATTGGTGTAGTTTTATTGAATCACACCAAATTGAATATTGAGAAAAAGTTCCATCCATTCTAAGTAATTTAGACTTCAGCATTAGCCATAATAGTAATCTTCTCTTTGATAGTGGTGGTAATTTCATTTTAAATTTTGGAAAAACAGGTACATACCATTTATTAGGGTAGGAAATGATTTAAGTTGTTGTTTTCTATTGTATGTGTTAATATTGAAAATTAAATTCGTCATTTATTAGCCCCACACTCCCAAAATTTACATGTACATTATGTGAATAATTTCTAAGAAAAACGCTTTGTATATATGAATTGACTTTTCATAACAAATCTTATCATTTAGATATTTTTGCTATAAATTTGTTGATTTGCTATATCACTGTAATACCATAATACCTTTTCACTAATATTCATAAGAATGATGTTCATTTTTGTCATGTATGTATATCCACTTACTACATTATTCTATTCTACTATGTAGTTAAATGTAGATTATATATACACTCATACTTTGTACATTTTAGGAACCCACTAACATTTCTTGAAAACGATGCACTTTTGTAACTTTTAAATTATAGCAATGTAATTAAAATTATTATTTTGATAAATAATGATTTGTTTAACTAGAAGCAGCAAATTTGGAGAAAACGTTAGCGTAATCCGCAGCCCTGCGCTTTGTACACAATATATACAAAGATACTTGCACGTTTTATAAACATTTATTTCAACAATTATTCTAGAAATTATAACTTAAAAACGCAAGAAAGCTTGATTTATTTTAGAATGAATGAATTTTTAGACTGGTAAGCTCAGCTAGCGTTTGCAGGTTATTACTTACTAGTAACTGAATTTGAGCTTTCCGCGGCAGGTTGCTGGGGGTTAGTAGTAACAACTCCTTTCAAGTGACTGGTGAGGACGAGTGTCACAATCACTACGTAGTGACAACCAATCAAACAACATATTGCGTCTTTGCTTTTGCATGCATTAATGAGTCATACAAGCAATGAGCTACTACCTGAGTAATTCAGGGCATCAGAGTAATGTAGCAGGTTACTAGTATGTGACTGGTGATGTTACTAGCCTAGTAATTTACTGGTAACCAATTTCAAGGTTAGTGCAATTTCCCAAACCTCAGCTCAGCAATTAATAAACTCAATGTGCCGAGCATAACGCATAATTAAGAGAGGAAAAATGCGGCTCTTTGGACGCAAATGAATTCAGTAATAGACTCCTTGAGGATTCCATTTTGGGACATGACAGAAAAATTTATCGAACTCATTCCCCTGGAGGTATTTTTAGAATATAGCCACCAATTCACGTAAAATTGCATTTTCTAGTCAAAGAAAATGCTGCAAACTGATTTATAAATGCATTATTTTGTGAAAGCGAAGAAGACCTCTTACTTAAAAAATGAGGTGCTTGATAGCAGTTCAAAAAACTTTTTCTAGGCATGATCCATAGCTACATGTATAAACTTACTACTTGGAATAGAAATAATAGTAGTACAAGCATAAAAGGTAAGTTTAACAGCCAGGTAATGGGTTTGCTTTGAACAAACCATCAACTTTTATAACTCAGGAGAATGATACGAATGCAAAAATTTATAATATATACAAACACGAACAGAGATCAACAATATATTACCTCAAACGTGTCATCCATTATTGCGTATCACAGTTTTGTACAGATTTGCTTCATAATTTTTTTAGTGAAAGACCAGTTTTTCCGTAGATTCTGTTGACGCTTTTGGATGCCTGTCTGGAGAAATTCCGCAAACTTGTTTTCTGAAATCGGCATAATTGGAATATATTGCCCAATAATACATGCATAAAAGGCGTGGCTGTAATATCCAGTGCAAGTTACTTGTTTTCGAAATTGGATATTCTTATTTCGAAATCTTCGGACAACTCCATGGCAAAGCATGCAAGTGGCACATCATTGAAAGTGCTAAATGCCGAGATGAAAGGAATGAGTTCTGGCGCATTTGTCTCCATCACTAACCGGTATAGAACATATAGATGTGTAAGCAGTTTCTTGCACATATTCCCGTTGAACTCATTGGAGGGAAATTGTGGCTTCGTTATCCCAAGCTCCTGGATCCACCGCATGCACCAAGCTTTCCAATCTCAGACCTTACCATTTCTTTGAAAAGCTTGTTGGTTTTGCAATTTTGGTGGCGGTATATGGTGAATGAAAATGTCATTGTCTGCGCATGAATAAGAGGTTGGTTTACGCAGCTTTTGAAATGCTTTGCTTCTGCATTTCTGATTGATCGCAAAACAGCAATGTGTTTCCTTTCTTTGTAAAGGATATTGTCTTGCCTTTGAAGTCGAGACCTCGGATTTGGGGCATTCACAATATAAACAAGGGTAGGTGCATTCATGAGTTGCAGTCCTGCAACAACGTTTGCAAGCTTAAAATCCATTGCGTAAGTGCACTTGACGTCAATGCTAGTGAAGTAAATACATTACTTTGAACATTTCCGTGTGTTTCTTTGATATCCGGTATTATAGCGACGATGATAATTTTTTTCACGCTGCTGTCCAAATAAGTCTTTTTTCTGCAGAGGATTTGCTGCTGTCTGAAGATACTGAGGCAAAATTTCATGAAACAACGACCTCCCTATCAATTCCAAGTTTCACTTTCAATTCATGACGTCACTAGTCAAGTTCACGTACATTGCACATATGTTCAAGTAAAACTGGAACATTATTGCAGTAAACAACAAGTTTTAATCCATCGTCGAAATCAATTGTTGTGTTTTCAAAAAATCCTCCAAATGCTTATTCCGATTTTGCAAAAAAATTCAGTTTTAGGTTCAATTTAACAACTTCTTATCACACTTCGGATAATAGGAATGATTTCGAACTTCATTTGTTAGTTTGAAGCACCAATCACCATTTGCAAAGAACTCATTTGTTGTTACGTAAAACTGTTTGAATTAACTTTCCCATCATGGACACTACTCGGGAGGTTATTAGGTCTTCCTGTTTATAATTGTATGTATTCTGTTCTTCACATTTGTTCGTAATTATCTTGCTGGCGAAAATATCGTTCGTGCGATCTCAACATTTTCACATATGCTGATGAGATTTTTCTGCAAAGTGCTCAAATTACATTTTTGCGATTTTTGTCTTCTAAATGAAGTTTTGCAAGCAGTGCATATCTTGACAATACAGCGATCTGTTATAGGAAATATTGGTGCGGTTTTACCAGGTCGACCTTTCTTCCTCACAGTTAAAGACAGAAACTCTTGCAATATTGCATATTTCACAATTGCAAGTAGGATTCGATACTGCACGCGTTGATCGTACAGGCTCAGTAATTACCTTGGCGAAATCGGTAACACTGATAATTGCTTTTTTTTCACAGTCAATATCCTGAAGATCTGATCGACATTTACTGCATATAGCTACTGGACAACATTTCATTCAAATCAAAATCTTCAATGAAGTACCTCTGAATACGCTGAAGCGCAATTGGTGCTATAAGATATTCACTCCGGGTTAAGATGTATTGAAAAAGTAAAAGCACTAGTCGTGTATATTTGAATTTTAACAGCCATTTAAATGAAATCAATATGTCGTTAACTATTTCGAATCGATTGATGCCCCTTATAGTAGATATCACCTATTTTAATGGATTTTGAGGTGTTTGTAAAAATATAGAGATACGCATTAATAGCTGAGCTAATAGCTGTTCAGTCTTATTGCTTTATTCAAAAATTTATCCCATCGCAGAATTTCCTGAAGAGCAAGGGGTCTATTACCGAATGCAAGGGCGTTCAAGGGAATAGTGTTTTTTTCTTTTAACCATGCTTCTTTCCACCTATGCACAAGTGTGCCTGCAACTTTTTTAAATATAGAAACTTAAATAATTTTTTATTGAAAATATGTGAATTTAAAAATGCTTTAGAGAGTGTTTTTAAGTTATGTGGACATTTCCTTATATAAAAATATAGTCTAAAATGCATTTCTTAATACCAAACTGATAACTTGTGCAATGTACTATGGGAAAGTCAATTCAGCTTGCGCTTTGTACAATTTTCTCAAAATTAGATAGTACAAAGCACAAGTATATATATATATATATATA
>CABFPE010000540.1:0-10268 GCA_900660155.1 Hofstenia miamia | reverse complement strand
ATTCTGTATAGTGAAGCTGGTGTTTCTAGAGGTGTCACCAAACTCTGATGCCATCTTAAGCTTGTTTTTGGTTGTTATTTTGTTGTTGTTTCTTTCTTCTAGCATTTTGATTTATTACCATACCCTATACTGTGATGACTACTGAACTGGTTTTGTTTCTTTACACCCTGCTGGAGTATACTCTCAAATTTGTTTGGATTTGGGAATTGTTTTTGGAATTTTTCTCTTGTATTTTTCTTGCTCTTGTTATCATGGAATTTGATAATTTATCTCATAATGGGACTCCCTCTTGGAACTTCCCCTGTGCAAGCATTGGTAGCCCAAATGCTACCTCTTGTACAAATGGAACTTTGATTCTTGTTAATACTACTTCACATTTTTCACCTAGTCAATCACCCCCTGTGATCTCCTGAAGAGTACCCAATACAGCTACTCCTCCACCCAATCTGTTTCACCCTTGTGATATGTCACCACCACCTGAACAGCAAGGAACACAGGCTGAAAGACTTAGAGAGGCTCTTGCCCAGCAAACCTCTATGCAACTCAATTGTGAACAGCAAATTAATACCCTGAGATCTGAGTTACAGCAACAAGCCAACAATGCTTTGCTGTAAGAAAGACAGTTAATCAACACTATTACTTCTTTAGAACTGCAAGTTCTGAACCTTACTATACCATCACTGCCTGCACCTCCACAGCTGATTCCATTGGATTTCACCTTGTCTCATCTTACCTCACCCCCTTCTGGGAACCCTGATTATGTAACTCATGATGTACTAGACAACACTTTAGATGCTTTTTCTGCCTGATTCCACAGAAGTTGTTCCACAAATGATTTCAGCACACCTCCCAAGTGCCCCAAGTCTGCCTCCTGTCTCCCCATTGATGACCCAATTTGTAACTCCAGATACTTCATTTACAACTGGAGCTCCTACTTTTACACAGTCTGCTTTGATGCACATTAGGTATCCACATTAACCACAGTTGCTACTCCAAGTCTATGCGTTCTGAGTGCAACTGTCTTGCCTCCAGCACCAGTCAATACCTCAGTTGTGCCTACCATTTCAGTATCAATGACTCCTCAGCATTCAGTTCATCCTATCAGGCCTGTGACAACATGTTGGCCATGGTTCACCCAGTTGATCCTTTCTCTTGAAGCAACTGGAACTGGACAAGCAAATTTATTCAACCAACACTCTGTGTTTTTGAAATTTACAGGAAAAACTGATGAGATTTCACAGTCATTCAATGAGTGGCTGTTCTTATTTGAGCTAACTATGAAACAGTATAATACCACACAAGACTACACCATTTCCCAGTTTTCAATGTACTTGCAAGGCCTTGCCTACAATCAGTATATGATGTGGACAGGGAAGTCAAGACGTATTACCAGTAACTCATTGGTCACTTTGACGACCACTATTGTGCTCCTCACATCAAGCACCAATACAAGACATGTCTTATGTAATCTCTCCTTCAAGAAAGAAGATGATGTTCAGACCTACAACACCCAGTTCAAAAGGCTATTCTATATGAGTAAGTTAACTCTGGAATACTCAAAGCATGATCTTTTTTCATATATTTGCTGGGGTTTCCTGCTTAACATCTGCAGCCATCTTGAATTAAAGTGTGACCCCAAAGATGATCTTAATTTAATTATCAAAAAGGCAATCAGTATTGTCTACATGATGTGCAATTTCACTCAAATCAATTAAGATGTCAGTGAGCTGAAAGCTGGTCATTCTGCTCTGAAAGTGTCCTCATCAGTAGACACTCCTGTATTAAAGAAGAAATTAGAGACTGATCAGACTCACTGTTACTGTTGTTGTCAGAAAGCCCACATGAAGTTGCAATGTACTGCTGTTAGCCACTTAGTCATTGATGGGAATGGTTTTGTCATTAACAAAGCAGAAGAGCCCTTACCTGTTTCACCTCTTAAACCTCATTAAACTAATGGGATTGCCATCTCCCACCAAACATGCACAGGACATTTTGGTAATTACCTCACTGATGCATACTAAAGTTATCTCTGTTGATATTAATGGAATTCTTATCAATGATATAATAGACTTGGACCCTCTGCCTTGTTTATATGCACTGAGTGCTGTCAAAAACTTTGTTTGAAAAGAAATGATTTACATCTGTCAACTGTTCACCTATTAGATGCCTAAGGCAATACAATCTTGCTCAAGGGCCATTAATCATTGTTGACACCCATGATCAGCCTCTACCCTATGACATTGTCTTGGGTAATGACTTTCTAGAGAAAAAATCTCTTGTGATCAACTACAGGAGAAACAAAATCTCCATTTGTGAAAGTGAACATCAGCAAGAGTTGGCTACTATCCCTGAGGAGGAAGTTCCTCTGCATTTTACTGAGCAAGTAGTCATTGAGCCATTACATTGGCAAAGTTTCACCATCTCTACTGAGTCTAGTTACAATGGCAACATTAGGATCTCTGGGCAAAAGAGCAAGCATTATAAAGGCATCAACTTCTCCCCTGATCTCTGCCACATCTCTGGTGGTAAGACTAGCATTACTGTCCTCAACAGTTCCACTTCTGTAGTCTGAATAGACCCATCAAAGCTAACTATTATTGCTATGCCTGTTTGGCTGGAACAACAAACCACTGCATATCTGCCAATCTTCATGGCAATTCATGATCTACAGGAGCCTTCTAACTCTGTGAGGATCCCTACCATCTCAGATGAGATGCATCCACACCTCAGCCTCAAGGAACGTGAATCTTTGATTCAACTGCTTTAGCAATAGAATGAGGTGTTCAACTATGGATCCATTAGTGTGGGTCAGGCTGTGGGTGAGCAACACTCAATTGTAACTAAGAATGATTGACCCATCTGTTTGCCAGTATGGTGAGTACCAGAGAACCTGTGAACAGAACCTGTGACCCAAGTGCTGAGGAAAGGATCAAACATATTAGAACCCAGCATCACAGCTTATATGGATGATATCCTTGTGGTGAGTAACACCTTCACAGAGCACCTTGACAAGCTGAACCATATGCTCAGTATCCTCCATGGAGTTGGTTTATGTGTGAACAGCAAAAAGTGTGCCCTGATCCAGGCACAAGTGACTTTCTTAGGAAGAGTTATTGAGCCAGGGTGTATTTCAATCAAGAACAATGCCAAAGATCACCTAGATCAGATTGAGACACCTCAATCCCAAAAGGACATCCAGAGGCTTATGGGTTTCCTTAATTATTATGGTGCTTTCATACCTGAGTTGGTGAATAAGACCAACCATATTTCAAACTTGCTGCAACACAGTGTGGAATTCTAATGGATGTGGTCTGAGAAGGAGGACTCAACTCCATCAAGTTGTAACTTAGAAAAATTCCAAGTCTTAACACACCAGACTATTCTTGTGAGTTCATAGTTGACTGTGATGCTAGTTCAGTCACCATCAGTGGAGTGTTAAGTCAGATAGTCAGGGGCATTGAGAGTCCTGTCCAATACTTCAGTCAGAAACTATGGAATGCTGAACAGAACTATGATGTAACTAAGTCAAAAATGCTCATACTAGTTGAGAGCCTGAAGAAGTTCCATTATTTCATTCTCAGGAGCAATTTCACCATGCAAAGATAACTCTGCTCTTGCTTGGTTGAAAAAGTTCTCAGGAGACAAATCTAATATAGTTGCACAATAGATAGAGTACCTAAATGATTTTTCTTTTACCATCAAGCATTGTCCTGGGAGACTTCATCTCAATGCAGATAATTGGACTGCTCTACCCAGCTATGAATGTGACTTAAGGAAACCTTTCTGGTGAGAAGATGCTGTTCAGATTTATGCCAATGACTGAATAAGAACTCCTCTTGGAGTTCAGCAAGGATTGCCATGGCAAAGCCATCTTGCCCATCCTTATCAAGGAGGAAATTACTGAAGATGAGATCATGATCCACCAACAGCACAACAAGGTGCTATCTGAGATCTTGAAGAGGCTGAAGAACCCCAATTACCCCTCTTAGTCCTGTTACCAATAGATACATTAAACAGTTCAACTGGAAACAAAATGAGAAGGGTTTGCTAAATGCTAGAAGTCAGAATAACTGCCTGGCTGTCCTAGAGTATTTCCATAGAGATTTGGCAAGAAAGATTCACAAGTGAGGCCACTTAGGCATTATACAGATGGAATGAACATTCAATGTACATTATGTTTCCATTGGCATCTGAGCTGCAATTCTCAACATCATTGACAAATGTGAGATCTGTCTACTACAAGGAACCAGGCACTTCCTGGAACAGAGAGCTGAGCTGCAGAGTTGCCCAGCAGAAAGAACTAATGAGGTTGTCCACGTGGATCTCAAGAAATTGTCCCACAATGATCAGGGATACCAATACCTACTTGTACTCATCAACCATTTTACCAAATATGCTTGATTAGTTCCTCTGGACAGTACCATTGCCAATGTCATCAATGAAAAGATCATGAAAGAATGGGTACTTAAGCTCAGGCTGGTGGAGCACCTCATTTCAGATTGTGGCCCACAATTCAACAACCAATTGATGGAAACACTTACTAAGGAACTGGAGATACTACATGAGTTCACAACTGCATAGCACCCACAGTTGAATGGTGTTGTGGAGCAACTCAACCACACTGTTATTAAGTTGATTTGAGTTGCTCTCTCTAGAACTGCTGCCAGGAACTAGAAATGACTAATAGAAGCATTAGAGTACTTTTATAACACTGTCATCCACTCTACTACTAAGGTGAGCCCATTTAAGGCAATTTTTGGGTGTGAGGTGAGTGTGCCCCTCTCAATAATGTAACCTGGGTGCCATGAGCACCCTTTGCAGATTTTTGTTAATCCTATGTTGCACAAGCTGCAAAAACTTAACCTCACCATCTGTTGCAACACTAATCAGTCTTTTATATGCCAGAAGCTTAACTTTAATTGCAAACTATATGGTGAGCCTCACAAACAAGGCAAAAAGTCTTTGCTTATTTTCCTTGCCAAGTCACCAATCCAAATCAGGTCCAGAAGCTCACCACAAATTGGCATGAACCATTTACTGTTGTCAAGGTGCTTGACCACCACAAGTATTTTTTGAGTAATGGGAAAATTGCCCATTTTCAAAGGCTCAAAAGGATTTTAAACTAGTTGATGATGGTATAAATGAATATGACACATATAATAATATAACTGAATGTAAGGAAGATGACCTCACTAAAGTTGATTTTGATAGTAATGCAATTAGTAGTAGTAGCAACACTACTACTATCTGTATTTTACCTAAATGTAGGGCAAGAGAAAGAACATACTTAGATCATTTAAATGCCCAAGATTGGGACCTTAATCTTATCTCTATGTTTAGTAACCAAGATACAATAGATGAAATGACATGAGAATCAACCACCAGCCCAGAGATGAGTGCACAGGCAACTCAAACTGAAACCAGATGATACAAGACACAAGCATTCCCCATGATGAGCAGAGAAGAGCACTGCTGCCAATCAAGGGAGAAAACATGTAGAAAACATGGGATGCAGTACTCCTGACTACATGAGGAGCCAACACTCTTCATGGGAGCAAGATTCCCACAACTATGTGAGGAGCCAACATTCTTCACAGGAGTGTACCTTATTCTAGTTTAGAGATTGTAAATGTCCAACTGTCCTATAGTGACTTGAAACCCCCCTCTAGTCCCAGCCCTTCATCTGCTGAGTCCACCAGTATTTGATCAAAAAGGAATAAAGAATGAAGAAGAAAAGTTTCTAAAGTTGGAGATGAGGTGCTGCACCCTTATTTTATTGCAACCAGGAAGGTGATAAACCATATCCACAACAATATCTCAGAGACACAGAACAAGTTATGGTGCACCTTGTTATACCATTTATAATCAGGCAGCAAGAAGGCTGAAAATCAATGCCATCATTTGTTGTGAATCAAAAATGCATGGAGGACTTATGTGCTAGTATTTGAGAAGTATGGTCCAATAATATGTTTGATGAGGACTTAAACCTCACACACTTATGCCAGTTCATTAACAACAAGAAAGCTATTCATTCAGAAGTTCAAGTGTGTCAAAATTGATTTTGATAACTTACTTCTAGTTTATTTTTTACATATTGGCAAAGTGAACCAAATGGAGCAGTTAAAAATAGCATACTGACTCACTAAAGTTGAAAATTTTCAGTTGGTTATGTTTCTTAGAGAGGAGTACCAAGATGAAATTCCCAAGGCTGTTGAGAGCCTTCACTTCCATATGGAGAACTTTATGATCATTTACAAGAGTGCATACTGCCCCATCAGTATGTACCACACAAATGTTATTTTGATTACTAAATTGATTTACACTGACTTGATGATGTGTAAGCAGATCCCAACCCACTGGTTGGATATTGATACCAGGCTGATTATTGATGCCACTGTCCAGGTACAGATGCTTGAGTCTATTAACATCAATCTCCATGGTCTAGCTTCAATTACAGATTTGCACATCAGTTTTGCCTTTTCTCAGAGTGCCACTACCTTGAAAGAGATTGATGAGATCTGAGCAACATTGAAATCAGATCTTAACCCTGAGACTGAATGGCCCACTATTATGATCAAGAGCCCAAATTCACAGTATTCACACTCAGTTGAATGTGTGCTGATTTAGCTATGATTATCACAGGATACCCAAGACTGGCAAAGCTTCACTAACAAGTTATTTTTGGAACAATTTGCCCTGGCAATCCAGTCATGAGGAGCTATCTGGGATCTGTCTATTTTTCTTACCCACAATCCACACCTCCAATTGCCTCTAGATATTCCTACCACTAGTGCATTGCTAAACACTGTATGCATGAGGTTAAGATTTTTCAAGCCACCTGGAAGGTCAAGAACTGGCTGTTACATTCCTGCTCACTCCCTCTTTCTCCTGGTAAAACTAAGAAAGCAATGGAAAGGTTTGAGAAATATTACACTCAATTAATTGGCTCAAGCAGCCCATTCAGACATCTCCCCTGCAGATGATCATCAATAAACTAGAGATCACCTTTTCAGACATCAGTATTTGTCCAACACCCTCTGGAAGTACATTTGGGGAGCTACTGCTTATACAAAGTTCCCATTTTTCAACTCTGAGTATGCACCTCTCTGCACACCCTGCCTCATAAAAAGAGAGACTGGATCTACCCAGCAGTTCTTAGAGCTGGTGCAGCACTATAATATCCCCATGAAGACTGAGATCTTCTTTAACCTTGAGCATCTAAATTATCCAGAGTGTGGATATAGCAAAGTGGTACAGCCACAGAGACATTCTACAAAGGATGGAGAAATCATTCCTCTACTAGTTTTGAAACAGACTATGCACTCCCCTTAACAATTCTATTAAGAGGAAGAACTACTTGCCTCATCTGCAATTGATGTCTCTGCAGCAACAAAAGCACTAATCAAAGCTGTCAATCTAGAAAAGTTTTCATTCACAGCCACCTCACATTGGCCCACTCCTGCCTGGTTGATTACTGATAATGAGAGAATTTTAACCATTGAGCACCAGTCAAAGAAATTCACTGAAATGTTAGCTATTGCAGAACACATTATCAAAACAAATAGAGACAATGATTTCCTTGGATTGATGAAATGTTGCCTCACCAAATGTTCTCAAAGGAAGAGCTTGTGCTTCTACTATCACCAGGGCAAAAACTCGCCCAGGTTGACAAACTGCACAGTCACAGCCTATGAAACACCTTCTGGGATATGATCAAGGAAGCCAAGAGAAATTATCCCATGACCATAGGCACTGCCACTCTCAGTAAGAGGTTTGAGTTTAGTCAAGTTGAGAACAACACAGAGAATAACAATCTACTCTATATACTACCACCATGCCTGATGATGCCTCTTATTTTGCCTTCATTGAGGATATGGAAAGGTTGCAAGAAGGTGTCTGCTCACCTTTCAGATAAGATCAACTATGTTTCTACATCAGCCAAAGTCAATAGTCCATTCAGATGGCAGAGTATAAAGAAGTGATAAGTTACTCTCTGTTGGCAATCCTGAGCAGGTCTTCATTGATGGAAAGCTCACCATAAAAGATATTTTTCAGAAGGGCCAGCTTCTAGCTATCCAACTCAAGAAAATTCGTGAAGAGATTTCCCAACTGGACCCATGGGTCCTTACTTTGTTTCAAGAAGCAGGCAACCTTATGTGGATAGACAATGTTGAAACTATCACCCACTACTATGACATTACAAAAAGAATCAAGATTATCATGATGTTTTGAGCTGAAATTTCTGATCCTGAAGAATATTGCTCACTGAACATGGACCACACTAATAGAATGGGCTCTCTGAGAGATGTCTTCATTTACTTTTATCCCAACACCAGAATTAGTACAGATGCTCTAATGACCTTGATGATTGTTTGAAAGGTTTCCATCTGTATGAAAGATTATTTGATACATTTATGAGAAGGCTTAACAATCTTCATCAACATTATCCAATCAGCTTTTATTTACCTGAAATCCAGTTCTTTTGCCTCCATAATGAGAAAGTAATGCAATGAGAGGCTCTTATGCAAATCATGAAATGGCTGTTCTAGCTGCTGAAATGGTGGAGGAGGCCCAAAAACTACTCTCAGGTCCCATGGTCCTGTTACTGCCACAAACTTAGTTGAGCAAGGCGGCATGTAGAGTCACTCAAGGTCCCTTTTTGATTTTTATCATTTATTAATTGTATTAGAACTAAATACTGCCTTATCATTTGTTAGATTAGTTAGTTATGTCACTGTGACATTTTGATTTTGCACTATCAAGTTTTCTAGTGCTGTTATACAAAACTATAATTATCTATCCCCTTGTTTTAGATAAACATGTTATTGCTCTCTAATTTTGTGAGGGAACTCAAATGTGCAATTTGTAAAACTCAAACAGGCAATGACATTTGATTGTTATAAATACTTGAGGAACCTGTAGTGAATAGCACAATATTATTTGTCTCACTTCAATCATGTTTGATCTTTTTTGATTTATTTATTAAGCTAACCCTTTTAGATTCATCTAGGGATTGTTTTGAAATAATAATTGCTTAAGTTCCAGCAACAATTTAGGAGTTACTCCACTGTGTCTAGGGTGAAAACATGCTCTCTAACAGTTGGCAGCCCAAATCATGGTACTGCATTAGGTTATGGCTACAATTTAGTATAGGGAAATAACAACTTTATTTGATCATTTCTCTTCATACATTGCACTTAATAATTTACACTGCGATGATAATATACTGCTGGTGAATGTGAATGCATGGTAATTATATGTGATATTTATTATTTATTTACATAGGCTGAGGATGTAATAATAACTGAGATCTGTTTCAATTGAGCAAGAAATTAACAACTAGAGACACACTATTAGCATCTTGGCAAGTTTGGATCAATTTGAGGATGCTGCTTCAGTGTGATGCCATGCAAATTGGTTGCTATTGGAGGACAATTCTTGATAAACTGTTTTTCTGCTTTCTTTATTGACCTAGCAAACTGGTAATTTTCTGTTTTCTGTTGGAATGCAGGTCACTCTCTACAATGGTAGCCTTTGCAACTTTCTAAATGTTATTTGAGTTACCTAGGACCACTGGAAAGGAGTCAGAGCTCCCATATGATTCTACAGGGTGATCTTGATGTGATCTTGAATTCTAGGGAGTTCTAATTGGAGAGTTTAAGGTTGGGCCATATTGTCACTCTCTTCTATGAAGACCTTAGAGGTTCCTTACACATTATCATCACATTTGGCCATGATGCAAGGTAATGTGATGCAATCCCTTAGAAGTGTCAGTTGACCATGATGCAATCCCTTAGAAATATCAGTTGATCTACATAGTCAACCTCATACAATCTTGTTGCAGTTTAGCAGGCAGATTGATGTTTGGAGATGTACTCCAGTCATGAAACCTGTGTTCACACCCAAAGTTCAGGTGATTCTGTATAGTGAAGCTGGTGTTTCTAGAGGTGTCACCAAACTCTGATGCCATCTTAAGCTTGTTTTTGGTTGTTATTTTGTTGTTGTTTCTTTCTTCTAGCATTTTGATTTATTACCATACCCTATACTGTGATGACTACTGAATTGGTTTTGTTTCTTTACACCCTGCTGGAGTATACTCTCAAATTTGTTTGGATTTGGGAATTGTTTTTGGAATTTTTCTCTTGTATTTTTCTTGCTCTTGTTATCATGGAATTTGATAGTTTATCTCATAATGGGACTCCCTCTTGGAACTTCCCCTGTGCAAGCATTGGTAGCCCAAATGCTACCTCTTGTACAAATGGAACTTT
>CABFPE010000539.1:541568-564409 GCA_900660155.1 Hofstenia miamia | reverse complement strand
TAGTTAATTTAGATTACATAACATAATAGAAGAAAACTAATCAAGTGGTAACAATAAGTAAATTCTTACCCGCAATGACACAGTCAATCTTACAAGGTAACAGTGAATCAACAGTGATAAAGCCTGGTAGACAGCCAAGAACAGCAAACTAACAGAAGAAACATACCCTTACACCTAACTTAAGTGCACTTTCATGGTCTGGCACAGAGACCCTTGAATCGTTCCCTGTGATGTATCCAGACCACTACTAAACACCGCTCAATTAGTTCGACATTGTATTAAATAATCAAACCGTTAATAAGTTGAAAAATAAGAATTCTAAGTAAAATTCTTTATCAAAAGCTTACAGTAAGTTTCAAAGTATTTATAGTATTTCAAAAGAAGTAGCTGTCGATTTAAATTTTAAACTTCTGCCATGATGGCAGCGATAAAATAACATAAGCATCGTTTTGTCAAAAGTATTTTTATTGACAGATACAATTATCTTTTTATTGACATATATTTTATTCTTGGTTGCATTTTACAAATTAATCTGAAATCATAGCAACTAATTGAATGTAATATTTTTTAATTAACTTTCTTTTGATATTAGTCTCTTCTGCGACGTTTGCTGCTTTTTTCTGATTAATGTTGGATGATGCTACACAACAAAAGGTTTCTAGAAGAAAACCAGTGTTGGCAAGAGAAAAACCAGGAATTAGAAAGAATGAATAGACAGTTAATTGAAGACAACAACCTACAGGCGGGAGAGTTAGAACAACTCAAAGACAAATTGAGACTGCTATGCTTAACAGAAGAAGAGAATAGAAACGACATGCAATCTCACGAAATCGAATTCCAAGCCAGAAAAGACAGTGAACTACAGGCACCACATAGGCAGATCTGAAAGGAAGTAGCATTTGAAGAATCAGATGAAGAATCTGACATTGAAAAACAAAAAATAATAAACGAAATTAAGAAAGCAGCGACTACACAACTGCAGGAGGAGGACATACGAACCAATCATAGAAAACTGAAATATGAGAATTAGATTCTACCACAAGTAACAGCCAACAATACAATCCCATGCAAAGGAACACTACCCAAATTGAATGGGAAAGTAGACTGTGATAATCCCACATTAGCGAAGTGGCTTCAAATGTAGGAATTTACAATGGCGGAAAGGAAAGTGAGCCAACAAGCAGCAGCAGAGAGACTCCCACTATACTTAACCAGAGCAGCATCTCAACACTATCTGTTACTGGATGCAGTGACAAAAAGGGACTATCAACTACTAATAGGAGACTTCATTAACTATTATGAAAATGAAAGTTTCAAGAACCAGTACTGAATTATTTTGAATGCGATGAAAATGAGGAAAACGGACAATATCCGAAACTACATGCAACAAGTGGAGCGACTCCTAATGCTCAGTTCTAGGGGAAACACCTATTCGAAATATGACTTATTCTCGCATATCTGCAAAGGTATGCCAGAAAGCATCAAAACACAATTCGAAATTAAATGCGACGTCAACAACAAACTAGAAAGGATGATCAGGAAGGGTGTTGATATACAAGCCGCAATTGAGAACAATGCTCAGATATACGAGAAAGCCACATGGTACAGAAATGCACCAACGTGGAAAAGTAATTTCAAGTCGCGTACTCCCAACAAAAACTACTCTGAAGCAAAACAAGAGAAAGTAATAAAAGTCAAAGGAAAGGATGGAAAAATGCGGAAATTAAAAGAAAAAGATGTTAAATGTTATGGCTGCGGACAGAAAGGACATAAAAAACTAGACTGCCCAAAGCAGATAAACGTCATTGGTGACGAAGAGGCATACTATGATGAGGAAGATATACTACAAATGGAAGATGAAATGGACAAAGCAACACCAACCAACGAGGAGTCAGAAAACTAAGTAGAGCACTGACTCATAACAACCATGCAGTGATAATGATCCTAATGAACCTCGACATGATGAATATGATAACAATAGCCATTAATGGAGTGATGACAAAAGCGACAATCAATACCAGAGCAGCAACATCTATAATCACTGATGAATGCACTACGAAATTGGGATTTCAACAAGAAGACATGAAGAATTGTAACAAAAGATTAATTAATGCGTCAGGGGATTATATCGACACGAAGGGAATGATAGACGTTGCACAAATGAGAATCGTGAACACGACGTTCGAACAACCTTTGGTGGTGGTAGACACACACAATAATGCATTACCATATGAAGTCATATTGGGAAACGATTTTCTGACAAAAAACGGTTGTGTCATTAACTACGTGAATAAGACTATAAAGGTACAAGAAGAGGAAATGGAAATCAAAGAGGAGCATGAGAAACAGAAAACAATCACGTTTCAACTGCAAGAAGACATTCATCTACAGCCACATCAATAGAAGATGCACACAATTGGGACAGAAGAAAATATCACAGCTGACATAATGCTATATGATAATAAAGGCATCAACACCAAACGAGTTTCAATGCCATCTAGCATTTGTACTATAAAAAATGGCAAAGGAAGGGTACCAATACTCAATGCTACGAACTGGAACGTGAATCTGAAAAGATCCCAGATAAGAATATACGGAAAATACATCAGAACTAACATCAGACTCATCTGGAAGGCAATGGAAGACGACAATGGAGCAAGTAATTTGCATGGTCGACTCAAGGACTTGCAAAGGAAAGTGGATAGTACTCCACATGGCTGACTCAAGGGCAAGTGGACAAACACCATCAAAGTCACGAGTACTCCCAAAAGCAGATTCAAGGGCGTTGGGATGAAAGCAGAAGAGGAAGATACACATAGGATACCAGATATAAATGACGAAGACTATCAACATCTAGAAGAATGAGACATCACGCAATTAAGAACACTTCTAGAAAAGCATAAACATATATTCAACTACAGGGAGATAAGTGTTGGTCAAGCAGTAGGCGAAAAACACAAAATCGTGACGACAATGGACAAACTGATCAAGCTGCCAGTCAGAAGAGTACCCAGGCAGCTAAAGGAAGAATACAAAAGGATACTATAAGAACTAATCAACAATAAGATCATCTGACTGAGTGAAAGCCCGTATGCAGCACCCACCATGTTCGTAAAGCAGGGAAACAAGTACTGACTATGCATTGATTTCTGCAAACTCAATGAAGTGACAAAGAAAGATTCTTACCCTTTACTGTGAATAGAGGACATGCTCTATGAAGCCAGTAAACATAAATATTTCACAACTCTAGATTTATGTAAAGCCTATTGGCAAGTGAAAATGGAGGAGGAGGACATAGAGAAGACAGCATTCATAACTCCATACAGACTGTATGAATGGATTTATATGGCGTTCAGACTCTGCAATGCGCCAGTAACATTCCAGAGATACATAACGAAGGTACTTAAGAACAAGACACATTGAATGGAAGAAGGAGTCGACGCCTATATAGATGACATCATAGTCACAAGCAACACAGTCCAAGAACACCTGGAAAAATTGGAAAGAACACAAACGATCTTAGAGAATGTGGGACTCCGGAACAAAGGAAATAAATGCGACATCCTCAAGGAGAAGATAATGTTCCTCAGAAGAACAATAGAAAAAGGAAGGATCTGCATGAAGGATAATGCCTGAGAGATGATCCGGAAGATAGAGAAACCAAACAACAAAAAGGATATTCAGAGAATCATGGGATTTTCAATTATTATGGAACCTTCATCCCAAACATAGCTGGAAAAACAGCAAAGATGACTCGATTGATGAGGAAGGCAGTTCTATTTGTATGGACATGGAAAGAACAGGAGGAACTCGATAATATCAAGGAAGAGCTCGCAAAATTACCTTCCCTCAATACACCTGATTACAATGAAAAATTTATATTAGATTGCAATGCAACCAAGGTGGCAATTGGAGCAACATTGGGCCAAATGAGAAATGGAAAAGAAGTGCCCATCCAGTTTTTCAGTTGCAAGCTACGGGAAAGCAAAGAGAACTACGGCTCCACTAAAGTCGAAATGCTTGTGCTGATTGAAAGCATTAAATAGTTTTGACACTTCCTCATAGGAAGAGAGTTCAGAGTACAAACAGACAACAGTGGTCTGGCCTGGTTGAAAAAATTTTCGGGAGACAAATCTGGGATAGCGTCTTGGTGGATCAAGTATCTAAATGAATTCACATTCATGATCGAACACAGAAAAGGCACATTACACAACAACGTGGATTTCTGGACATCGCTCCCAGAGTAACAAAGAGATGCAACAAAGACAGACGGAGAAAAGAAACAATTTCAGTTCCTGCCACACACTGAATACGAGGGGCTACTGGAAATAAATGTTGACAAAAAGGGTCAAGCAGTGCTACCAATACTAATAAGAGAGGAAATAACAGAACAGGAGATAGTGGACAAACAAAAAGACGATATAGTCCTAAGCAAGATCATCAAGAAGATCAAAGAACCACGAACAACATTATCCAAGATAATGGCAGGATACTACAAATGTTACAAGTGGAAGATCAACAAGAATGGACTGCTATATGTTGAAGCCAGAAACAATCGAATTGTGATACCAGACTATTTCAAGAGGGAACTAATACGTAAGATCCACAAGAAGGGCCATTTAGGAATAACACAGACAGAGAAAACATTTAATGCTCGTTTCATAACAACAGCCGTCAGGAAAGTCGTGGAAGACATCATTAACAAATGCACCACATGCCTCCTAAACAATAAACAGCATTTCCCAACACAACGAGCGCCACTGGAAAAAATCATCGTGACGCAACCCAATGAGATAGTTCACATAGATCTTGAAATGCTATCAAAAGATTCCGAAGGCTATCAGTACCTACTAGTTATGGTGGACAACTTCACCAAATACGCAAGGATGGTCCTGATGCGGAATACCACAGCAGAAACTACAGCTGAGCTAGTTCTAAAAGAATGGATATTGAGACTGGGACTGATGGAGACGATTATAACAGACAAAGGGCCACAGTTTGAAAGTGGACTATTTCAAGAAATGGCAAAATTATTAGAAATTGCTAGTGAATGCACAACTGCCTATCATCCTCAGGCAAACAGAGCAGTGGAGCGACTTAACTGAACATTGATTAAGCTGATTAGAGTGGCGACAACACGAATAGGAGGAAATAAATGGAGAGAGGTTATAGAAATGATCGAATACTATTACAATACCTCGGTACATGCAACAACCAGGGTATCACCGTTCAAAGCCATGTTCGGGAGAGAGGCGACAACCCCACTATTGATGCAGTATACCAATTACAGCAGTAAGTTGGACAACGCATACATACAACAACTAAGGAATCAGATCACGGGAATCCACAAAATGATTTGTCACAACACTAAGAAGTCAGCAGTGAGACAACAACGCAACTATAATAAAAAAATCTGCAGTCACGCACATAAGGTAGGTGATAAGGTATACGCGTTCACACTGATTAAACTTGTTGACACAAACCAAGTCCGGAAGTTGAAAACAGTATGGTCCGGCCCACACACGATAACACAAACACTGCTGAACAATGAATACATGTTAGACAACAATAGACTTTTACATTTTCAAAATCTGAAGAGAGCAACAGAGGACATTGAAGAAACAAAAATAGATGACAATGCCGAATTTAAAATATGCCGAATTAATGGCAACGAGGTTGTATACGATATGTATGATTTAGATAGTGTACACAAAGAAGAATTTCAGGATGAATACATACCGGAAACCACAGATGATGACCTGAGTAGAAGGATACTACCTCAGAGGGCAGTGAGAAATAAACCTATATATGACCCTGAGACATGGGATTTAATTTACTAACTGCATTTAGGAAAATAGAAGGAAATGATGCACCCACTGATGAAGAAGAGAGTGTGCAGAGCCCAGCAGACAGAGGGATTCTCAACAACAAACAGAAGGAGGGGGATATGAAGAAGTTCTCAAACATGAAGTCAAATCAAAGGCAGAAGGGATGAGAATGAAGAACTGATGAATAGACGACGTAGAGTGAGATGGCATTCTAGTAGTCCTCAAGGCTGATTCAAGGGCAGAGAGACAAACAGACAAAAAGCTTCTCCCAGCAGGGATCTGCACAGCCAATTCAAGGGCACACAGAAAACTGGTGCACAGCACAACTTTCCTTCCCACAGTCCACTACACTGATTCAAGGGTGGTGAGACATGCGGAGATCCAGAGGAAGGTGTAAGTGGTGGAAGAACTGTGGAGATACGAAAGCGATTCAAGGCTGACGTTATCTCATCCGGAACCACAGCTGGTCAAGTGCAATAGAAGTAACTGCAAGCTGATTCAAGGGTAAAGCAGTAGAAAATATCAGCACAGATTCACAGCCTCCAGACTGTGAACTGAGCACCAGTAGATTACCATTTAGGATGACCCAGCTACACGCCTCCTCAGATACAACTTCAGAACAAACTGTAAGATCAAAAGAGAGAGAAAAACGGATGTCAAAAATAGATGGAGAAACATTACACCCCTATTTCATGGGAACATCGAAGATGCGCTACAATGCATTTGCAAAATTATCGCTGGAAACAAAGTCCCACATAAGAAAAGTCGCAAGGATCGAGGGAAAATTCTTACCAATTGTGCTTGATGCCAACAATAGGCCAAAAGTCAACGTAATTATCAGCTACCCACAGGAAATGAATGAAATGCTAGAAAGGCCATACATGCGCAGTACAGTGCACGTCGTATTCAATGACGCATTCACACTAGATACAGCCCAAGCAATAATGGCATATAAAGATAAAATCGCGGAGATACCAGAGATCAACATGGATGCAGATAATCTCACAATTATACACATCCTGAAACAAAAAGAATACACAAAAGCATTAGAAAAGAAAGTAGATGACACAACAAGGATGGCAAGAGTACAAAATGTCAGAATTGTACTAATAACAATTACAACAGAAGAAGAGATTCCTGACCACCTGGAAAATGCATGTCAGATGGGAGAAAATATCTTCCCATGGGAGAAATCAGATAAAAACACAACAATCCCAGAGCTGATATGCCTGGATTTACAAATAGACTATTGGGCGCAAATCTACCGAATCATGGTAGACCCATGTATAGCAATCGATTTGTACAGGCAAACAAACACTATAGAACTAACAACAGATACAGAAGGCATCGAGAAAGTGAACATGCTGTTCATAAAGTGCAGCCTCACACAACGTCAGGAACATCTACAACAGATTCAAACGATTTGGAAAACAATGAAATTACAACAAAAAGTAGAGGAGGGCTGGCCTAAGATAAGAATTGACGCACCATCCAGAAAGTTCCACAAATCAATTGAAATGGCGTTAATGGAAGTAAACCGAGCCTATGAATTAAACACAAAGAAAGACTTTAAACAAATGATATTCGAGGAGAAGAACGCACCAGAGATATGTTACAGGACTACAGCATGGATATTAGCCATCTTTACGACAGAAGAAGTGGAACTAAAACTGCCAATCTCGCGACAAACCTGGCACAGGTTGACAAAAGCAAAGAGATACAAAATCGCAATATCCCTGATCAACACACAGATGAAGAACTGGTTACTAAAGGGACATACTGGAAAACTGGAATCACCAAACAGAACAGAAAAACCAGTACAAGTAATGGAGAAAATACTGAGCAGAATAATCATGCAAGAAAATCCGTTGGGGAAAATATCATCGATAAGCATCGCTAATAAGATGGGGATATGCCCCAGTGAAATCACTATATTTGATGAGCCTATGAGGAAATACATGTGGGGAGCAACATCCGAGACACGGATGAAACAGCTTCAAAACCAGCCATGGCTCACAACAAAAAAGATCATAAAAAGAAAACTGGCAAGCACAGCAGAAATTCGAAATATAATAACGCAGAAAAATGTGCAGAACATATTAGATTACGAAATGAGACGCTATGAAAAAGACAGTCCGCAATGCACATTCACTAAGATCCTCAGAAGCGCCGAAATGATGAAGAGAGGAGGTATTACAGAACCGGTAGAGGTGTGTGAAATGATCACAAAGAGCCAAGCAGAAATGCTGGAAGAAGAACAACTATTGACATCATCTAGATTATTGCTATCCCCCAAAACACAACAAACAATCGACAGAATTAACATAGAAAAGTGGGGAGAAATCAGTCCAGCCAAGACCATCAAGTGGATTGACACAGACGACGAGCGTTTCTTGGTCGAAATTAAAATAACAAAAGAGTCAAAAGACATAAAAGAAAGAAACTTCCAGTGTATCAGAGAACAACAAACCATAGCGATGATGAAACTTATGTTTACCAAAGCTTTTACACAAACAGAACTGGAGGAGCTATTACGACCATATAACCAACTTGCTATAGACGTTGAGTGCATTACTTCAAGAGTAGAAATGACAGAAGAACTGCGATTAAAGCTAAGTTGAAGGGGACTAACTCAGGCATTCTGGGATATGATTCCTGAAGCGAAAATGAATTACCCTGCCACCATAGGGTTAGCAACAGCATCAACCACAGAAGGCACATACCAGCACATAGAACGAGAGATTGAAATGAAACTCCTCATCTGCACACCACCAGAGACTATTGCAATACCAATGGTCCTCCCACGTTGGAGAATACCGAAGGACGTCAAGGTCGCAAAAACATTCTTACATGAGTACAAATCATACGTGAACACTGAAAAGAAAGCAAAAGCCATAGTCGACAGAGATGACTACAAAAAGTCAAAAGCAATATTGTTACAACAGAATAACAAAGAACGAGTCTATATCGAAGGCACAATAACGCCGGATCAACTGTATGCACATGGGAAACCAATAAATGTACAGTTACAAGATTTGAGAAATGAAATTGAAGAAAGAAATCCAAGAGTAATAATGTTATTCTCTGGAGTGAATGATATAATCTGGACTGATATATGGGAGAAAAGATACTGATACTACGACGTCACCAAAAGGGTCAAAATTGTCATGATGATGAGAATAAATAAAAACGACCCAATACAATCACAGATTAGAAGTCAGAAATAACACTAGCTTTTTCTACAAGGATGTAGCCAACGCACAGATGACTCTTATGATCAGCATCAAGGGAATTCAATTATATCAAAAATATTACGACATCTTCTCACAGAAAATCAACAAGCTAAGAGAGCTAACACTGATAGCAGAAGATATTAGAGAAACCTGGTTCCTAAGATACGGGAACATTACAACTACAGAAAGAGAAGCAGTGCTAAAAATGACAAAACAGGTGGAATTCGCAAAAACAATGTGGTCTGACCAACAGGCAGAAATGATAATTTGAAAAGCAGACACTCTGGTACATGGAGAACAAGCTGTGCTAAAAATAACGTAAGCTGAGGGGTGCGTGTAGCATCATCCAAAACAAAACCAAAATAAGCTGCAAACGTCACAGAAGATACTAAGATCAAAAAGAAGTGATTAAAAAATATTATGATTAAATCAAATGTGATGATTTCAGTTTGATTTGTATATTGCAACCAAGAGAATAACATGTGTCAAAAAAAGAGATAATTGTATCTGTCAATAAAAACATTTTCAACAAATTGTTGCTTACATTATTTTTAGCCGCCATCTTGGCAGACGTTTAAATTTGAATCAACAGGTACTTCTCTTCAAATTACTATAAATACAATTAAAACTATTGTAAGAGTTGATAAAGAATTTTACTTAGAATTCTTATTATTTCATCTTATTAATGGTTTGATTATTTAAAACAATGTTGAGCTAATTGAGCAGTGTTTAGTAGTGGTCTGGATCCATCACAGGGAATGATTCAAGGGTCTCTGTGCCAGATCACGAAAGTGCACTTAGGTTAGGTATAGGGGTTTTCTCTCGATTAGCCGACTAGCATTTCCAACTACATGTATTAGATAATTAACTCTCAACAAATGGTTGGATAACCAAACCTTAGGGATTATCTTAATATATTTTCAGATCCAAATTAATGACCTATAATCGACTGATAATGACTTTACATGTAGTAATTGTAAATGTAGGTTAGGAAGTTGTTTGATATTTATTTAATAAAGCCAATATATTTTGGTAATGGCTACATATAATATTGAATGAACAACTAGTGACAGTTTCCGGTTGCAAATAGATATAACACTTTCACACAATAGAGATTAAGTCGAGTTGTGTCATGCCTTGAGTAAGCACCGAGCTAATGTAGGGTACACATAAGCTATCTTGATTGAGCTGAGAAGTGGCACTCAAGCATTGGATGGAATGGTGAAATTGGATGTGGAGATCAGCTTTGGGCAGATGCCCACTGAAAGATTGATGCAGAGGTTACCACATTGTTTCGTCACCTAAAAAGTGAATAGTTATTTATGATTACATAATGTGATAGAAGAAACTAAACAAGCAGTAACAACAAGTAAATCCTTACCCACAATAACACAGTCAGTGTTACAAGGTAACAGTGAATCAATGGTGATAAAGCCTGGTACAAGATATTTCACTATGATAGTGCTTACTAATGAATAGACACAATTCCACTTACACTCTTTTGTAATGTGTTTTCATTTTACACAATTAGTATGAGTCTTCACAACCTGACTTGGCACTAGCTGCTTTGTTAATAATTAACTATCTTGCAAGTACCAAAAATTATCAGCATTAAAATTACTAAGTAAATAATTAGTAGCTAATTAACATACATGTAATATAATCTATGTAACAAACAGTCTCATTATCAGTCACATTATAGTCAACAACTTGGATCTAGAAAACAAATTATTAAATATCTTACATTTGGCTAACTAGCTATTTATTGAGTTTATTATTAATTACATGTTTGAATACAATCAGTAGTCAGTTAACAGGTAATCAAAAACTCCTAGTAATACACCTAACCTAAGTGTATTTTGTTATCATGGGTGAAGAACCTAGAATCATTCCCATCATAGTATCCTGACCACTACTCAACTTGAACCATTTAGCTTGACATTGTTAATAATTAAGCAAACCAGGTAATAATCAGACTAAGATATCCAAAGAATATACTTCATCAATTGTTACATTGTTTCATTTCTATTTATACTCTAATCAATTTTAGTACCTGTTGATTTGAATTTTTAAATTAACTTGAGACTTCTGCCTAGTTGGCTAAAAATAACAAGAAGCAATTTTGCAATCAACATTTTGTCAAATAAGTTAATTGGCAAGGACTTGCTTTAATAATTTTTGTATTTCACTTTATAAATCCTAATGAGCACAATTAATCATTTGCATTGCTTAGTTGTTTTTAATCATCTGTTTCTTTCTTCTTTGTTCAATCTTAGTTTTTTAGCAACTTACTTGATGGATTATGCAACATTTAGAATTTAGATAGGCACTGTTCTTAAAATCATATGTAAACCTAAGCACTGATAAATGCAAAACTGCATATAATTGACTTTAAAAGAGCATTTATAAATCAATGATTAATACAGTTTTTGGCAAATTTATCAAAAATTTGAAGAAGTGTATTGATATAAAGTTTGCACATGACCTGGAATCTGTGGAGAAGTTCATAAAAACCAGAATTTAAATCTTACAATATTGTTAATGAGGATTTAGTCCAGGTTATGCTATAACAAAAAGACATTTGTGGGATCATCCCAACTATATAGGAATGGCTATGCTGGACTTGAATAAACTAATAATGTTTAATTGCCACTATAAAACAATGAGTCCAGCTATTAAAATTTATATAACACTGTTGTATTCTGACACAGATTCCTTACTTTTTAAAATTAAAATTGATAATCTGTACACTTAGCTAGCTCCAATCTCTCATCATTTCAATTTTTCTAATTACCTAGTGAGCTCCCTACTATATAGTAATGTGAACAAAAAAGTGTACTTAAAAGTTAATATCATTTGCTATCTGATGATAAGAATGAGATCACATAGATATTCAATCAGTGTTGAAACCTCTAACTGTGTGGCACTCTCCTGTTACAATAACAAGTGCTATCTTGTCAACAGTGTAGAAACATTGCCATATTGACATAAAGGTAATATAATGAATGTGGGCTTATAATTTTAAAAAATTTGTTTAGATATTGAAAAAATGCATTCACTATCTTCCAGCTCTGCAGTGATTGATGATGATAATAATGAATTCTTTACAAAAAATGGTATACAGAAATTAAATGTATATTTTCTGTTTATGCTTTATTTTAGGATTTCTACTGTTCAAACAATTCTTTCACTCCATAGTTACTAGATTGGTTTAAAACATTTCAAGGTATAAATATTTTACCAATGTATTATAATTAATATGCATTTAGTTTCAATTGGCATCACACTAATGAAAAAGTATTGTGTATGCTATACACAACTTTCTTTCTTTACTCTCTATTAGATGAGACATTTTTTTGTGATATGTGTTTAATGCATTGTTTAGTTTGCTGGCCTCTCTCATACATAACACTTTGCTTGATAATTGAAAAAAAATACTTTCATTCATGTTAGGAAGATTTCTCACAACAATATGGTAGTGGAAAAATATTAAAATGCATGATATTATCATCTTGTTTAGCCCCATATTGAAAGTTTCTCCCCATGAATTTGCAAATAATGTCTTGAAGTAAAACACAAGCTGGAAAAATGAGACAATCAAAGCTGGTAATATTGGCAAGCATTAAAAATTTTTAGGGGTCATAAAAACTTTTACTTGCTAATTCACTTAAAATAGAATGTATTTGAGTAATGAGCGATTACTATGATAGTGGAATAGATGGAAAATGAATTTAATGTATTCTCTGTCTTATGATGTCTTTTAATTTGAAAGTCATAAAACACAAAATTTGGTAATAGCCCAGATGTATTATTAATACACAGTGTCTTAGATTATTTTGCAGCTATTCAAATCAGTCAGAGCATGTGTAATGAACAAAGAAATATGATTTTAAACAGATGATGATTAGATGAACTAAAAAATAGACAAGTTTACTAGTGTAATATATACAATCATTATAAGTGACACATGTAGAATATACAGTACTAACCAAAAGTTTGGGAACATTTTCTAAATTTAGAATTTTTTGTATTTTACACTAAAAAACACAATGTAGAATCAATATAATAACACAATGTAGAAACAATATGATAACACCATGTAGAAAGTAAATATTTAATTCAGTAAAGCTCACTAATATTTTGTATGTTCAAAATTATTGGCTAAAAATGCAGCTTTGTGATTTGACATTGACTTGACCAGCTTTCTACAATAATCTTCAGTAATCTATGTGCACCATACCACTTAAATTTGCTCCTTCCAATTGTTGAGTGATGTGTATTGGTACTTCCTCAGACACTTTTTGATGTGATGCCAGCAACTTTCTATGATGTTGAGGTCTTGGGAGTTTCCCAGCTAGTTCTCAAGCAGCTGAAAATTTTGTGATGCAATCCACTGTTTCATAGCATTGTTGCTGTGGCAAGGAGCACCATCTTCTTGTAGTACAGATGTTCTTTGAAGCTGCATAAACATGGGAACTTTCTCCAGACTTATTTTGAGGTAGGGTTTGGCTCTGATTGTCTTTTTGTGAGGAACAAAATGCAGACCAGCACACTTATTCTCAGTTATAGCACCCCAAATAATCACAGAAGGTGCTGAACAGACAGTTTGTTGCATGTAGCATGGGTTGAATCTTTGGTTTCTTAGTCATTGAACCTGTGGCCAGTATGATGTAAACTGGGAAATCTTGGATTCATCACTAAACATTATTTAATACTACATCTCAGGGATGCAGTGTATTGCCTGCAGAAGCACAACCAGAATATCAAAGTTTGGCTGCTGGTTTGAATGATGGAAGGTCAAACTATAATGATAGTGCTATTTCAGTGAAAATGAATTGTGTGTAAATCTAAAGTTGGATAAATTTATTGGGTAAATGAATCTGTTGTAAATTCTAATAAAAAATTGGGAATTCCAGGAATTTTACAAAGTTTCCAGGAAATAGCATAAAACATGCTTTATACAGGTTACTGTTCCCAAACTTTTGGCCAGTACTGTATATATATTTATATATATATATATATATATATATATATATATTTGCCTTATCTTAAAATTTGGGTCTTACCAAATGTGTTTAAGAATTTTTTTAACTATTAGAAATGGCAAGTTCTTGTGCATAAACTAGATTTGATTTTTCAGAAAATGATGAATTAATTTTTACTGTCTATGATAAGTGCTACACTTTTTTAACACTGTCTAAAATTGAAGCATTTGTTTTTAAGTTTATGAGATAAATGTCATCTTATTTTTAAAAGTTTATTTTCAATTGTTTGATAAAAAATATTTTCTCTTTTGTATTAGCAAAAATGATATTGGTGAAAATGAATTAAATTATACAGCATTTGTAGATATTAATTCTTAGAAGCATAAGAAAATTTTTTACAATGAAGAATAGTAATGAATTTGAAAAAGGAGAAATGTAACCCTTTGCATGAAATGTTTAAATTTCATGAAAAATGAATTAAATTACAGTTGCAGGTATGAATCATTAGAAACATATGGAATTTTTTACAAATAAAAAACAGAAATGCATTTGAAAAGCAGAATGTAGCCTTTTGCATCTAATGTATAGAAAATAACAAATAAAATTTATACATAGACTAACCAAGCAATAGAAATGTATCGAATTTTTATGGATAGAAAAATTATTAGTCAACAATGTATCATCACAAATGCAAAGTAAGCCCCCAACAAACAATGTCAGATATATTCACAAAAATAAACATGCATGTAGTAAATATGTAAACTAAATAGACTCTCATTAATAGCTTAGTCACTATAGCAAGTACATGAATCATTGTAAAATTGGACCTGTAAATTACGTTACTGCTAGATGGCATTGCAAACTGCCTTTTAATATTCATGAATCAGTGATCACATCACTTTGTGTAGCAGGGTCTTCCTTATATCTACTACTCTCAACAAATGCCATTGATTTTGACTCTCATGACTATTAATATGAGAGGGAAGGCTGAAAGCTTCACCTCAGTTGTAAACAAGCAATAATCACAGTAATAGTTGATGTTGAAAGAAACATTTTATTTCCATTGGCATAATATACTTATTCTAACAGACTACATAAATATTATGTGAAAATGATTTGCAATTTTATTTGGCAAAGTTTTTAAGCAATTGTGAATTAAAATGAACTATTTTCAATTTTGTTAGCAGCAAGACCAAGGGGATTGGTCCCCTCTAACTAATATTGATTAGTTAAACTAATAAATGATTGACAAAAAATTTAAAAAAAATTTGAAGACTAAGTTGGCAAATGCATTTTTAGAGTTTATTTTTTCAATATTTTCACATGATCCTAACCTAAAACCTCCTGCTCTAATAAGAGCAATGTCAGAGCCTACCTACGAATATTTTTATTGATTCAATGTAGGAACTAAGTAAGAAAATATCAAAGCTGTTAACAGCAAAAGTGTTGCTGTTGCTGTTAACAGCTTATTTGGAAGCCCTGTATATGTGTATTTTCAAAATAGCAACTGTGAACATTAGACATAATTTTGCATTTCTTGCTTAAAAATTATTGCAAAAATTTAGCACATATTATTAATAAACTTATCAAACACCCATAAAACATTATTTTTATAATTACAAATTACATCAAGTGGCAATTTCTAAGATTGTACACAAATGCATGATTTGGGAGAAATCTAAGTTATTATTATGCAGAGAACTATGTGAAATTTATATAAATATAAAATAAATTCATAACAGAATAATATAAAACAAAGCAAAATTAACAATTTGAACAATAGAAAATGAAGAAAATCTTAAAGAATTCTACAATGTGATACAATGAAACAAGAATGAATTTTTAATCCTTAAAGTAAGTGGATTTCTAAAATTGCTACATCATTTCAAAATGCTAAGCTGATCAACTTAATAAAGTCTTTCTACAATTTATGAAATGATTCTCTCAGATTTAAATGCTTGTCAGTATGTAAATTTCCAATTATTATCCTCCTGGGAATTATTAGAAATTCAGAGAAACACTTCAATAATAGCATCAAGATGGTGATAATACTATAAGAGGAATAACACTTTGTAAAAATATTAACAAACAAGACACATTAAACAATTTGTGATCATTGACATTTTTGTACTGTGATGATTTTTCCAAATTTTAAACCCTGCTGAAAATAATTACAAATAATAAAGAATTTTTTATGACTTTTCAACTTTTCTACAATTTCTGTATGAAGAATGGATTTATTTGTTAAAAATGGTTAATGATGACAATGAATATTCATGACGTGGAATTTTTTACTGTATTTAATTGAATTTTCTAATAACAAAAATTTAAGCTCCTTGTATATATAAAATTTTCAATTTAATAAATATACAACTGATATTTGACCTACAATTAATAAATTGCTTTACAACATTTTGACAAAAATATGTTTAGCAATCAGTGAGTAACATCTTATGCTTTGTGATAACTAGGTGTCAATCCATACATTCAAAATTCACTGAATGTACTTCATGGGTGACATCTAGATATGAGTAGTTCTTACCAATTCATGCTCTATGCCAATATGCAATGGATTATGCAGTGCAGCAAATCAGTTTCAACAATACAGTGACAATATTTTGATACCAAACATCATTTTAAAATGTCAAATTTAAAACTGATTGATATAATTTTTATAAATCTTTCCCGAAAGTACTTTACAGAAAATAGGTAAAAAAAGAAATTCAGGGTGCTATTTAGAATTGCAATTCCATTGGCATAGGCAAACATCAAATCTTGCTTGGCCAAACCTTCTGAGCTTTCTGTTGATATCTTTAACCCCAAGTACGCAAATATGTTACCAATAACTAAATTTATAAGAAATGTAGTAGAAATCATTATTAGCAGAATAGTAGTTTGCTTTTCGCTACTATCTTTAGATTTTTTACTATTTTTCCGCCATTGTTTCATACCAAAAATAATCAGGATATTTCCATATAGTGTAATAATAAATGGAACTACACCATGCACAGCGTAGTGTTCTATGAGAATGTACTCAGCATAAAATTCCATACTTGTAAATGCAATACAAATTTTATTGGATATACCATAAAAAACAAACTTTGGTAAATTAAATGAAACAGAAAATATTAATACAACAAATGAAACGGCATATGCATATTTTGGTTGACCATATTTTTGATAAAAAATAGGATATTTTAAAGCTATGCACCGCTCATATGTCAAAACAACTATTTGCCAAACACTGCCACAGAAGTTTGCCATTAAGAGAAACCATAAAATCTTGCAAAATGCGTTGTTGTAGTGTCTGATATAATAGCCTAAAAGATAATATTGTAATTTCATAAATTACAAAAATACAAAACGTGATTGTAATACTAAGAAGATAAGTCACACCATTTAGTGCAAATAACTTGCAATTATAAATTGTGCAACTTCAACGTTTTCTATTTACTTGAGCATTATTAGTATTTCATATTTTTTAATGAGTAGCAGATTATGGTAGCTTATTAAATAATTTTAGGAATTTTTTTAAAAATGATGGCAATTACTTGAAACTTTGTTTGGTTATACATATTTCTCTGCTAAAAATACATAACTTCCAATTAAAATTGTGCTATTTTGCAACCAGTCTCCCACAATGTATTAATGGTATGCATTTTTTCTTCTTTTGTAAAGATTAGTATTTCAAAATTACGGCATCTTCCACAATAAATTCAACAATATAACACTATTCTTGTAGTTCCATAAATATTAGTGCACTATGAAAGTGCATTAGAGAGGCAATTTTGTCAACTCTGAAATGACTAATGTTTATTGTTTCCGACTCCGTTCTTTGATGGAAATAATCAACCTTTAGGCATATACAATAATTATAGGTTCCATATTTTTCATTAAAAACTCCATTTGAACATATATATACGAGGGAGAGTCAAAAAGTAATGATAATTTTATAAAAGAGTGACAATAATTTCAGAATCTTGTATCCTGACAAAAAGTTTCTACACCATGATTTTCGTTAAATCATTAACATGATAAAGTAAGAGTTCAATAAAGTAAGAATCATTTCTCTACATAGTCTCCTTCACACATCAGACACTTTTTAAATTTTTTCGTTTACAAAGCAATTCCATTTGAACATATATATATATATATATACGAGGGAGAGAAAAAGTAATGATAATTTTATAAAAGAGTGACGATAATTTCAGAATCTTGTATTCTGACAAAAAGTTTCTACACCATGATTTTCGTTAAATCATTAACATGATAAAGTAAGAGTTCAATAAAGTAAGAATCATTTCTCTACATAGTCTCCTTCGCACATCAGACACTTTTCCATGCGGTGCTTCCATCGTGTTCATCTTCCACTGAATCTTTGCCCTGTTTGAATTCACGAATCCATCAGTAGACAGTGGGATCTGGAGGAGCACTATCCTCGTAGACAGAGCTCAATGCATTAATGATGTCAGCCGGCTTCCAACCAAGTTTCGTTAGAAACTTGACATTGCTGCGAATTTCAATTTTGGTGCTCTCCATTGATTGAACCTTATATAGCGTAAAACGCTAGACTTTGAATTGGTTTTAAGAGGCTGACAGCAGTGTAAGCAAATTCAAACTCTGTTCAAATCACGGGTATGAATAGCTATTTCAAATAAGACAAAACTTCTTTTCCTTCTACTTAAATTTTTCAAATGGCATAGATATTATCACTACTTTTTGACTCACCCTCGTATATATATATATATATCAATTAAGCAATATACATATTTATATATATATATATATATATATATATCAAGGACATCAAATTAATCAGGACCCGACAATTCAAAAAGGTAGGAAATCGTTGAAGGCCCATTGCAATTAGTAATTTAGTTTTTTACCGTTAATTGTAAAGAAATGAATAGCATTGCATGTAACTCAAATTAATTAGAATTGCTGTGTGTACAATGGTTGAACAAATGTACAGTTTTCAAATGTCGATCGTACTTTAGAAATGAACCATATACTCGTGTATTTCCCTTGACAAAGGATAAATGTCACAGAAATGATTGGATAAATGTCTTACCAAATCAGAGGTTGTCTTTACCAAAAGTATTTATATTTATGAAAAACATTGACCATTGAACTGAAGTTGAAAAGATATGATGGAAGACACACCACCCCAATAGATCCACCTTCAATTTCCAATTTTCCAAGTTCTTTCCTTTGACAAACAAATTCAAAAGAAAAAAACAGTTCTTGCAATCATGATTCGTTTACATGGCAGGCCTAAGTGTGCTGTGGCATCATGTGCTTCATACTTTAAGTTTTTGGACATTTTAAATTCCAAAAGCTGTTCTGTATTGCCATTTGCACAGACAACCATCCAGCTAATATCAATTTTTTCAGGGCTTAAGGATTAAGATGGTCTACTTTCTCTAGTTTAATTCAATGTCAAAGTGTTTCTTATACATTGCCGGTATTCAATGATCATACTTTAGCCTCATTAAAGTGTCATTTTCCAAATGAAGTGGGAATAATTAAATTTATTGAAGTTTCATAGATTGGTGTTAAATAGTTACTTTAATATCTAGTTCTATGGGCTTCAGAAAAAATCATCACACATCACCACACACCCTAACATCAAACAGGAACCACTCTAAAGTGGATTTCACAATGTTTAATCCATTTATCAAATTATTTACTGAATGAACTAAAATGGGTATTTCTGTCCTAGAAACTTTCAAAGCGATGTTATTGAATCAAAATTTGCTCAGTATAGACACATAGCGGGATCCAATTTTTATATTTCTTACTATGATATTATCATTAATCATACAATTGATTCGATTTGCAATCTCTTAAATAGTCTTCAAATCTGAAATTACTACTATTAAAAATATTTACAAGTGTACATTTTGTCACTTCTCAATAGATGAAAATAATATGTCTTTCATTGACAATTTATTGTATTATAGTTATAGAAAGTATTTTAAAAAAATGGTCATTTGTTTTTACATAGTTTGATTTTTTAACTTTTAAGCATTTCACGAATCAACATTGGTGAGAGAATTGAAAAAAAAGACGCTGGGAATTTCAAAAAATCTTAATCGAGGAAATCTCATTGAGTAAAAAATCAATGTTGCTTGATTTTATTACACTGTCATATTCTTTCCACTTGAAATGTACAAAAATGTCTTGCAACAATATATTTCCAATTTTTCAAATTTCTTAGCCGTTAATTAGAAATTTACATGCCTGGGAAGACTGTGAACACACTGCAATGTTTTCTCAAAGGAATTAGTTACTTAATATGGACATAATAGTCTAAACGAATTAAAAATTAGCCAAGTTTTGTATTATTAAATTTTGTTGTTAATTTTTATATTTTCTATTTTAAATATTTTATTTGAAACATATTTATATTATAAAATATAAAAAATAACACAACTTAGCACATTTTATTATTAATTTTTACAGTTTACTTAGCAAATATTGTATTTGTAGGCTATTTAGTAAATCAAATCCGAAAAAATCACTACCTACTGTCTTGAATTCTATTTCGATTATTACGATTTGGGCCTTCAACTACTTCCCACCTTTTTGAATTGTCATGTCGTGATTAATTGATGTCCTTGATATATATATATATATATATATATCTTGTTTATTTGATTTCAATTGAAATTATATAAAGCCTATTCAACGCGAAATTAAAAATTTACGACAGTAATGATGTTTTCATGAAAAATTCAAGTTAATCTTAAACATATTCAAATTCATCGAATATAGAAAATCATAGTACGCCTATACCATGTAACATATGCAGTTTCTTTTTTGCAAATGCTATTGAAAAACAAGATTTTGGTTTTTCATTGCAGTACTTCTGTTTATTACATAATTTTTGACATTTTATTAGTACCATCATCACAAGACAATGTTATTAGTACCACCATTAGTAGCAAGGAACTATTATTATATGTAAATTGAAGTCTTTTGTAAGGTAATGTTGTTTGATTGCTTCACAAAGAAATAATCTTATGTGTCTGTTAGGAAAAAGTACGATGGATTCTCACAAATTATTAAATATTCAGATACATTAAGTTATTTTCCTCCATTCATTATGAAATACCAGTAATATAACTCCACATTCAGGAATAACACAAAAATATTGAACTTTTAATAATATTTATTCAGAGTCAAGCAAATTTATTGCTTAGTAAAATATACAAACAAAAAAATACTAACTACACATGTATATTTACAAAATTAAAAATATGCACACTTACTTAAAGGGTGTAAATTTCAAATGTCAAATGAAATCTGTCCATGCGCTTAATTTGTTTGAAATTCCTAATAGTGATTGTTTGGACAATAAAATTTTTTTAATTTTTTTCTGAAATGTTTATAATTTTGTTCCTTTTTTATTTTGAGATTTAAGTCATTACATAATCTAGAAGCTTTAAATGGAAATGAACCTGGACGATTAATACTACTATGAAAATTGTGGTTTCTATCACTGGTTTTGATGTATTTGCTTTGAAAGTGCATAGATTTTGAATAACGTACATACTTGTGTATCAAACAAAGAGTTTTGTTTTCAATAAAGTACAATGGCGCAAGAACATTGCCACCTTTTATAAAAGTGCTCACTGATTTATGTTCATCAATATAATTCAAAGTTCTTATTGCCCAATTGAAAATTTTTCTAGTGATGATCGATTATTTGATGTGATATTTTGGAATAAAAAACAACAATAGTTAAAGTTACTTAGCGCAAAAGATTAAAGCATTTGTGATTGAAAGGACTGCCCTATATTGCGCAAAAGATATAAATATTTAATACCAGAGGAAGTTTTCCTACATTTTGATGAAAAAAATTCAGTAAAAAGTAAATCTCTATCAATTACTACACCAAGTTAATTAATAGTATCGCTTTGCTTAAATTTTGATATTAGAATTCTTTTGGTATTGGTTTGGTGTGAAAATAATAAATTGTGTTTTATCAGGATTAAATTTTAACTTGTTTCTATTAAAAGTTAGTCCTGATAAAACACAAATAATTAAGGTTATGGTTAGTGTTCCTTAAAAAGTCTCATTCGTTTTAGTTAGGCTCACAGATATATCAAATAATTTAATACTAAGCAACATCGAACTTAGGCGCACAGTAGATTCATCAATAATACTTTCCAGATGCCTCAGTCTACTCAGTTTGGTTAGTTACACCTAAAAGAAATGTGATGAGCATTGCTTGCATAGCATTTGCCATGTGATTTTTAAATCTTGACTTGAAAACACTAACTCGTATGGATAAAGATTACTGTATGTTATGATAATAATACTAATAAAGATGGCAAAAAACATTTGAAAGAATATATATACTCCCTACAATAAAAATTCCAATATTTTTCAGAAAACATTTGCGTAAGACACTCTACATGTGTTACAATGAATGGCCTGTTGTGATTGTCTGTACTGGCTTAAATTGAATTGGACTTAAATTAAAGAAAATTGGTTTTAGATTAATTTGAATTTGACTTAGATAAATTTGAATTTGACTTAAATTAAAGTAAATTGGTTTTAGATTAATTTGAATTTGACTTAGATAAATTTGAATTTGACTTAGATAAATTTGAATTTGACTTAAATTAAATTAAATTGGTTTTAGATAAATTTGAATTTGACTTTGATAAATTTGAATTGGACTTAAATTAAAGTAAATTGGTTTTTGGATAAATTTGAATTTGACTTAAATTTAATTAAATTAGTTTTAGATTAATTTGAATTTGACTTAAATTAAAGTAAATTGG
>CABFPE010000539.1:483853-529645 GCA_900660155.1 Hofstenia miamia | reverse complement strand
GAGAAAACTGGTGCACAGCACAACTTTCCTTCCCACAGTCCACTACACTGATTCAAGGGCAGTGAGACACACAGAAATCCAGAGGAAGGTGTAAGTGGTGGAAGAACTGTGGAGATACGAAAGTGATTCAAGGCTGACGTTATCTCATCCGGAACCACAGCTGGTCAAGTGCAATACAAGTAACTGTGAGCCGATTCAAGGGTGAAACAGTAGAAATTATCAGCACAGATTCACAGCCTCCAGACTGTGAACCGAGCACCAGTAGATTACCATTTAGGATGACCCAGCTACACGCCTCCTCAGATACAACTTCGGAACGAACTGTAAGATCGAAAGAGAGAGAAAAGTGGATGTCAAAAATAGATGGGGAAACATTACACCCCTATTTCATGGGAACATCAAAGATGTGCTATAATGCATTTCCAAAATTATCGCCGGAAACAAAGTCCCACATACGAAAAGTCACAAGGATCAAAGGAAAATTCTTACCAATTGTGCTCGATGCCAATAACAGGCCAAAAGTCAACGTAATTATCAGCTATCCGCAGGAAATGAACGAAACGCTAGAAAGGCCATACATGCGCAGTATGGTGCACGTCGTATTTGATGACGCATTCACACTAGATACAGCCCAAGCAATAATGGCATATAAAGATAAGATCGCAGAGATACCAGAAATCAACATGGATGCAGATAATCTCACAATTATACACATCCTGAAACAAAAAGAATATACAAAAGCATTAGAGAAAAAAGTAGATGACACGACAAGGATGGCAAGAGTACAAAATGTCAGAATTGTACTAATAACAATTACAACAGAAGAAGAGATTCCTGATCACCTGGAAAACGCATGCCAGATGGGAGAAAATATCTTCCCATGGGAAAAATCAGACAAAAACACAACGATCCCAGTGCTGATACGCCTGGATTTACAAATAGACTACTGGGCGCAAATATACCGAATCATGGTAGACCCCTGCATAGCAATCGATTTGTACAGGCAAACAAAGACTATAGAGCTAACAACGGATACGGAGGGCATCAAGAAAGCAAACACGCTGTTTATAAAGTGCAGCCTCACACAACGTCAGGAACATCTACAACAGATTCAAACAATTTGGAAAACAATGAAACTACAACAGAAAGTAGAGGAAGGCTGGCCTAAGATAAGAATTGACGCACCATCTAGAAAGTTCCACAAATCAATTGAAATGGCGTTAATGGAAGTAAATTGAGCCTATGAATTAAATACAAAAAAGGACTTTAAACAAATGATATTCAAGGAGAAGAATGCACCAGAGATATGTTACAGGACTACAGCATGGATATTAGCCATCTTTACGATGGAAGAAGTGGAACTAAAACTGCCAATCCTGTGACAAACCCGGCACAGGTTAACAAAAGTGAAGAGATACGAAATCGCAATATCCCCCATTAATACACAGACAAAGAACTGGTTGCTAAAGGGACATACTGGAAAATTGGAATCACCAAACAGAACAGAAAAACCAGTGCAAGTCATGGAGAAAATACTGAGTAGGATTATCATGCAAGAAAACCCGTTGGGGAAGATATCATTGATAAGCATCGCTAATAAAGCGAAATCGCTATATTTGATGAGTCGATGAGAAAATACATGTGGGGAGCAACATCCGAGACACGGGTGAAACAGCTTCAAAACCAGCCATGGCTCACAACAAAGAAGATCATAAAAAGAAAACTGGCAAGCACAGCAGAAATTCGAAATATAATAATGCAGAAAAATGTGCAGAACATATTAGATTACGAAATGAGGCACTATGAAAAAGACAGTCCGCGATGCACATTCACTAAGATCCTCAGAAGCGCCGAAATGATGAAGAGAGGAGGTATTACAGAACCGGTAGAGGTGTGTGAAATGATTACAAAGAGTCAAGCAGAAATGCTGGAAGAAGAACAACTATTGACATCATCTAGATTACTGATATTCNGAGGAAGACATAGTGAAAAATCACAACAAACCCAAGTATGAAAGTTTGATTTTACCACAACTGACAACTAATGATACTTTACCATGCAAGGCGACACTACCTAAATTGGGGAGCAACATCTGAGGCATGGATGAAACAGCTTCAAAACCAGCCATGGCTCACATCGAAGAAGATCATAAAAAGAAAACTGGCAAGCACAGCAGAATAGCTGCTAATTTAATATTACATGTAGACATTACCAAAATATATTGGTGTTTCTAAATTTATTAGTATTGAGCAGCTCCCTAACTTATATTTATAAATTAATACATTTGTGGTCACTTTATCAGTGATTTATTGGTCATTATTTTGGATCTAAGATAGTATTAATATATTTAATAGGTTTCAGTCATCCAACAATTTGTTCATAGTTACATATTTTGATACATGTATTAAGTGATTGCTAGTTGGCTAATAGAGAGAAAAACTCCTATACCTAACTTATGTGCACTTTCATGGTCTGGCACAGGGACCCTTGAATCAGTCTCTGCGATGGATCCTGACCACTACTAAACACCACCTGATTAGCTCAACATTGTAATAAATAATCAAACCATTATAGTAGGAAAAAATAATAATACCAAATAAAATTCTTTATCAATTGCTTACAGTATTCAATTTGTATTTATAGTACCTGCTGATTTCAAATTTAAACTTTTCTTCTGCCAAGATGGTTGCTAAAATAATGGAAGCGATTTCACCCCCTTGTTTTGCCAAAAGTATTTTTATTGATTGATACTAATCTCTCGTTTTTGACACATTTTGTTTCTTAGTTGCATAATACAAATAAATTTAAATTAATCTAATTGATCTAAATACAATATTTCTAATCTTGTTTCTTCAATCTTATTCTCACTCTGGTCAATGTTAGCAACTTATTTTTGATTTGTTTGGATGATGCTACATTAAAGAGGAATAATTCCTAGGAAACCTCAGTACAGTAACAATGGGGAGAGAGGCGGTACTAAAAATAACTAAACAACCGGAATTTGTGAAAACCAGCTGGAGCAATCCCCAAGTGGAAATGATAATTAAAAAAGCAGATTAATTAGTCTACAGAGAATGTGCAGTGCTAAAAATAATGCAAGCTGAGGAGGGCGTGTAGCATAATCCAATGCATAATGCTGCTAAAGAAGAAAGAAGATCAGATGATTAGTCAAAACTAAGATGGAATTATGATTATTGATTAAAAAACAATTTAAGTTTGATTATCAGATTATCTTTGTAAATGCAACCAAGTATTAATATAGAAAATTAGTACTTGTCATTGAATTTGACCAAATGAAGGGGGCGAATTTACTTCCATTATTATTTAACCATTTTTGGGAGACAATATAAATTTGAATTTCAAACAACAGGTAATTTTTGGAAAGTAACTATAAATATGTGAGAAATCATTTTGGAGCATATTTATAGTTCATGGAGCAGAGCTATGATGGCGGAGTACCTAAACAGTATCCAGGTACTTTAGTTAAGTGAAGATTAAAAAAACAGATACAACATCAGAATAAATAGTTAACATACATACATCCCTACCCACTTAGAATAAAGAACAATAATTTAAAAGAATAATTTAATCTACGTTAATGCTTGGTAGTGGATGCTACAGTATTAAAAAATTTTGACACTTCATGATAAGTAGAGAATTTAGGGTATGCACAGACAACAGCGGACTGGCATGGTTGAAGAAGTTTTCTGGAGACAAGTCTGGAATAGTGTCACAATAGATCAAAATCTTGAACAAATTACATTGACAATTGAGCATAGGAAAGGCACCCTACATAGCAATGCAGACTTCTGGACATTGCTACCAGAATATCAGAGAGATGTGGTAAAAAAGATGAAGAGAAAAAACAGTACCAATTTTTGCCACACCAATATGAGGGATTGCCAGAAATAAAGGAGGACAAAAAAGATCAAGCCATGCTACCAATAATAATAAGGGAGAAAATATCTGAAAAAGAAATAGTGAACAAGCAGAGAGACAACATAATCCTTAGTGAAATTATAAAAAAGATAAAAGAACCTCAGACAACATTATCAAAACTAATTGTGGGATACTATGAATGTTATAAGTGGAAGATAAACAAAAATGGATTACTATATGTTGAAGCCAGCACCAACTGGATTGCAATACCAGACTATTTCAAAAGAGAATTGATAAGCTTCATAACAACAGCCATGAGGAAAGTTACCAAAGACATTATAAATAAGTGCACAACATGCCTTTTACACAATAACCAACATTTTCCAACGCAAAGGGCATCACTGGAGAAAATCATTGCAACACAACCAAATGAGTTAGTCCACATAGATCTGGAAATGTTGTTGATGGTAGACAATTTTACAAAATATGCAAGGATGATTCCAATGAAGAATACCACAGCAGAACTAGTATTAAAGGAATGGAAACAATAATAATGGATAAGGAGCCTCAATTCACAAGTGTACTCTTCCAAGAAATGGCAAAACTCCTGGAAATTGCACATGCCAATGGAGCAGTGGAGTGAATTAAATGAACACTAATCAAGTTAATCAGAGTGGCAACATCAATGATAGGGGGAAACAGATGGAGAGAAGTCATCGTGATGATTGAGTACTATTACAATATGTCAGTACATGCAATGACGGGAGTATCACCATTCAAGGCAATGTTTGGAAGGGGAGCTGTGACTCTGCTATGGTTGCAATACACCAACTACAGTGGAAAATTGGATAATGAATATGTAAAACAACTGAAGAACCAGATTACAGGAATCCACGGTAAGATGTGCCACAACATAAAGAAATCAGCAGTGAGACAGCAGCGTAATTTAATAAAAAAATTTATGGTCATGCACACAAGGTAGGAGAAAAGGAACATGCATTCATAACAATTAAGCTCACAGGCACAAACCAAGTCCGGAAATTGAAAATGATATGGTCTGGCCCCTACAGGATAAAACAAACACTACCAAATAATGAATACATGCTAGACAATAACAGACTGTTACATTTTCAAAACTTGAAGAGAGCAATGACAGATATTGAAGAGACAAAGATAGATGAGAATGCTGAATTCAATATATGCCGAATTAATAGCAACAAAATACAACAGCGGACTGGCATGGTTGAAGAAGTTTTCTGGAGACAAGTCTGGAATAGTGTCACAATGGATCAAAATCTTGAACAAATTACAATGACAATTGAGCATAGGAAAGGCACCCTACATAGCAATGCAGACTTCTGGACATTGCTACCAGAATATCAGAGAGATGTGGTAAAAAAGATGAAGAGAAAAAACAGTACCAATTTTTGCCACACCAATATGAGGGATTGCCAGAAATAAAGGAGGACAAAAAAGATCAAGCCATGCTACCAATAATAATAAGGGAGAAAATATCTGAAAAAGAAATAGTGAACAAGCAGAGAGACAACATAATCCTTAGTGAAATTATAAAAAAGATAAAAGAACCTCAGACAACATTATCAAAACTAATTGTGGGATACTATGAATGTTATAAGTGGAAGATAAACAAAAATGGATTTCTATATGTTGAAGCCAGCAACAACTGGATTGCAATACCAGACTATTTCAAAAGAGAATTGACAAGCTTCATAACAACAGCCATGAGGAAAGTTACCAAAGACATTATAAATAAGTGCACAACATGCCTTTTACACAATAACCAACATTTTCCAATGCAATGGGCATCACTGGAGAAAATCATTGCAACACAACCAAATGAGTTAGTCCACGTAGATCTGGAAATGTTGTTGATGGTAGACAATTTTACAAAATATGCAAGGATGATTCCAATGAAGAATACCACAGCAGAACTAGTATTAAAGGAATGGAAACAATAATAATGGATAAGGAGCCTCAATTCACAAGTGTACTCTTCCAAGAAATGGCAAAACTCCTGGAAATTGCACATGCCAATGGAGCAGTGGAGTGAATTAAATGAACACTAATCAAGTTAATCAGAGTGGCAACATCAATGATAGGGGGAAACAGATGGAGAGAAGTCATCGTGATGATTGAGTACTATTACAATATGTCAGTACATGCAATGACGGGAGTATCACCATTCAAGGCAATGTTTGGAAGGGGAGCTGTGACTCTGCTATGGTTGCAATACACCAACTACAGTGGAAAATTGGATAATGAATATGTAAAACAACTGAAGAACCAGATTACAGGAATCCACGGTAAGATGTGCCACAACATAAAGAAATCAGCAGTGAGACAGCAGCGTAATTTAATAAAAAAATTTATGGTCATGCACACAAGTTAGGAGAAAAGGAACATGCATTCATAACAATTAAGCTCACAGGCACAAACCAAGTCCGGAAATTGAAAATGATATGGTCTGGCCCCTACAGGATAAAACAAACACTACCAAATAATGAATACATGCTAGACAATAACAGACTGTTACATTTTCAAAACTTGAAGAGAGCAATGACAGATATTGAAGAGACAAAGATAGATGAGAATGCTGAATTCAATATATGCCGAATTAATAGCAACAAAATTATATATGATTTGTATGATTTAGATAGCTTACACAAAGAGGGATTTGATGATGAATTCCTAGCGGACATTGTAGATGATAGCACGAGAAAGAGAGAGTGCTGCTCCAAAGTACAGCAAGAAATAAATCTATATATGACCCTGAAATATGGGATTTAAATTTACTAACTGAATTTAGGAATCTAGAAGAGAATGCTGCACCCATCACTGAAAAAGAGAGTGTGCAGAAATCAACAGCCAGAGGTGCTCTTGATCGCAAACAGGAGAAGGAGAGTTTGAAGAAGTTCTCAAACCAGATGCTGACTCCAGGGCAGAAGGGACAAGAACAAAGAACTGATGAACCAACAACATAGAGTGAGAAGGCGTCCTAGTAGTCCCCAAGGCTGATATAAGGGCAGTGAGACACTAGGAGTTCCAGAGGAAGGTGTAAGTGGTGGAAGAAGAACTGGTCAAGTGCCAATAGGAGTAACTGTAAACCTATTTAATGGTGAATCATTAGAAACTATCAGCACAGATTCACAACCTATGGATTGTGAACCAAGCACCAGCAGATTACCATTATGGATGACCCAGCTACACGCCTCCTCAGAATCTACCTCAGAGAGAACAGTACAATCTAAGGAGAGAGAAAGAAGCATGTCTAAAATCAATGGAGAATTATTACACTCATACTTCATAGGAACATCAAAAATGTGTTACACTTCATTTGCAAAACTATCCCTGGAAGCAAAGGCTCATGTAAGAAAAGTAGCAAAACTCAAAGTGAGAAATCTGCTGATAGTGCTTGTTGCTGACAATAGACCAAGAGTAAATGTGATTATCAGCTACCCATGGGAAATGAACGAAACATATATGCAAAGCATGGTACACATTGTATTTGATGAAGACTTCATGCTGGAAACAACACAAGCAATAATGGCATACAAGGATAAAATAGCAGAAATGCCAGTAATAAACATAGATGAAGAAAACCTCACAATCATACACATGTTGAAAGAAAAAGAATATACAAAGAACTTGGAGAAAAACATTGATCAAACACTACAAATGGCAAAAGTGCAAAAAGTGAGAGTAGTGATAATCACAAGGTAGAAAATCAAAACTATTCCAGAACATCTATGAGATGCATGCATGCAAACAGAGAAAATTTTCCCTTGGGAGAAGACACTAATAGGCACAACCATCCTAGAATTAATTAGATTCGATCTACAAATAGACTATTGGGCGCAAATATACAGAATAATGATGGATCCATGCATTGTGATCAACCTCTACGAACAGACCAAAACAATTGAAATTGATTATTTAATACAATGTTGAGCTAATTGAGTGGTGTTTAGTAGTGGTCTGGATCCATCACAGAGAATGATTCAAGGGTCTTTGTGCCAGATCATGAAAGTGCACATAAGTTAGTTGTAGGGGTTTTTCTCTTGATTAGTCGTCTAGTGATCATTGAATGCATGTATTAAAATAAATAACTTCTAACAAATGGTTGGATAACCAAAACAATTTTTTTATCAAGAATTTGTATTGCTGCAAATGAATTTGCAGTAAAATAATATCTATATTCAGGACATGAAGAAGTTCAAATATTATACATATTGAGAGAGAGAAAACAAGAACTTGAATGAAATTCTATATTACAATGCCAACAAATCATGCTTTGATATAATGGATGTTGACATGCCAGAATTTACTTTTTATCATGAGTCTAATTGTAGCATCTGCTACCAGGCTTTAACATAGAGTTAATTATTCTTTTAATTATTGTTTCTTGTTAGATGTGGGTAGGGATGTACTGATCCTAGTTCTTTGCTTCAATATGAAACTATTTAGGTATAACATTGTTGCAGTTTCTTTCTGTGATTCCACTGTGGCCTCTGGCCAACTCCATTTTTCAAATCAATCCTCACTTGTGTGCCTCCATTGTTGATCAAGTAGTTCCAAGTCTCAGCTCAGCAAAGTAACTTATGTGTTCCCTATCCTAACTCAGTGCAACCCTCAAGGCTGGATGTAACTGACTTAGACTCAATTTGTAATGTGTAACTTTGTATTTCACAACCTTTCATTGTCACTTGCTGCTTAATAAATATTACTTCAGCCATTACTGAAAACTATTGGCTTTAATTAATATAGATAAAGTAAGTAACTAATTACTTGCAGCTTCCTACCTTACATTTAGATAACAATGCATACTCAGTCTATTTATCAGTCTATTTATAGGCAATGTGCATAGGTGAGATAGTGTAATATAGATATAACCTATGGTAGGCTAACTAGCCCTATCTCTGAAGTTAATTATTTAATACATGCAAGTGAGTGAATCAATGGTCAGCTAAATGGAGAAAACTCCTATTTGTACTGCTAAGGTAAATGCAGGCTCATGGCTTGAATCAAGCACCCTCAAATCACTCCCAATGTGTGCCCAAGCCACTACTAATGCATCTACTGTTTAGCTTTACATGATTTAATAATAAGCAAATCAAAAGAAATCTAGAGATAAGATTTTCAAAGAATTTACTTCAACAGTTCTCCAAATGATTTTTTCTCTATTTATAATTTCAGAGAAAAAGTACCTGTTGATTTTGAATTTTAAATCATCTGCCAAGATGGCTAAAAATAATGGAAGCAATATCATCTCCTCTGTTTTGCCAAATTGTTTCAACAATTACTATTTGGTAATGTTCTCTCTTAGTTGCATTTTAGAAAATTTATGATGCTAAACTTGAATTGATTTTAATTTACAATTAATACTAATTTTTATCCTAATTCAATTTGATGTTAATCTTCTTGACCAACTAATCTTTTTCTTGTTCTTTTTGCAGCGTTGATTCTTGAATTATGCTACATTAGAATTAGTTTTCTTAGTCAACTTCAGTGTTCCCTGTGGCTAGTTAGATTCCAATGAATCTCAGCTGTCTGCTTTTTATACATACTTTAGTAATTAATTATGTTAATCAAATAAATTTCATTCAGTTAACTAATTAACTTCCATTTTAACTGACAGTAATTGATGACAGGGTCTTGAACCTGAAGCAGAGCCATGCAATCAAAAACTGTTCAGTATCCAGTAGCAATCACCAGTTATTATGCAAATGATTATGACACAGTGATAGTGGTTTATGTTGTTGTGTGATATGTTCCCCTGTGTTGCTTACCTTCAATGAATTTGTAGATTAAATGCTTAACCAACATAATTAATTGTTAACCAACATAATAAAGGAACTTATACAACTGTGACACTTTTGCTTCTTATTTACTATACATATAAATAGCTCTAAATATAGATAACTACATGATCCTGGATACATGTGAGCAACCAATGTGACCAGCAGAAAGACAGAGCAAAAGTCCACAATAAATTATTATAAGGTATAACATAATTAATAGGGTGCTCATAGACACTACATATGTTTAATAAAGTGTATTATAATTAAGAATTTAGATCTAAAATAGATGGGTAGCTTAATGGCAGATATCCTGCTGTTTGATGACATTATTTATAAAAGTGAATCAAATAGATATGAAAGCTAGACGGAGAAAAACCCCTATTTGTACACCTATTGTAAAGATGCAATTTAATATACAGGGTGTAGCACTAATGCAGCAGCTGCTATGAATTGCAGAATGCTGGTGGCAACCACCTGAAGGCCAATAAATGCACCTCAGGTTCTCTAAATATCTATTTGTCCGCCTAAATGTTTAGCTTTCTCTTTGCATTACAGAATTAAATGTGATACAACAGTAAGGATAAATCCTGGATGATTTAAATTATCAACTTTCTTTTCTTGCATGTTGTTTTTATATTACACTTTTAAAAACAAACAAAATGTACCTTTTTTTATTGATTTCTGTTTTTTTAATGTAAAATTCATCTGCCAATTTCTATGCAACATGTTATTAAGCATTTTTTGGTTCATCCCTTTTTGTAAAATGCTTTCATCAACAGTCACTAATACCATGCTATTGCTTAGTTTACAAAAAGTATATAATTTATACAAAAACATAATCAAATATTAATCAACTTAATCATAAAAAGTAATACATTTCTTTATCTTCTTTTCTATCACATCTTCTTGCTGATTATGCCAGCTTAGTGTAACAATTATGTTCAAATACTAATTAACACTGTAAAATGTAAAATTTGCATATTTTTAAAAAAATTTCATTTTCATAGAATGTGTAAAAATTGCATATGATCCACCAGTCTTACATGATTTGTACAGTAGATATATACAGTTAGTTAAATTAAGTTAGTGTTGTATCTGCTACCAAGCATTGATGTAGGTTAAATGATTCTCTTAAACTATTGTTTCACTTCAACCACAGGTAGGGATGTACTCATGTTAGCTATTTATTGTATATATTTCTGCTATCTTTCTTTAACTGAAATAACTGAATACTATTTAGGTACTCCACCATCATTGCCCTGCTCCATGAATGGTTTCACTGTGGCCTCTGGCCGACTCTGATCTCTGCATCATTCCATTTGTGTTTCCATAGAAGATCTAGGTGGCTTTGAACCTCAGCTCAACAAAGTTCTTATGTGTTCCTTATCCTAACTCAGTGTAGTTCTCAATGCAAATTGTAACTGACTTAAACTCAATTTTTACCATGTATTTAATTCACTTCGCAACCTTGCAATGTCACTAGCTGCTTAATAATTATTACTTTAGCCATTACTGAAAACTATTGGCTTTGATTAAGTTAATATAATTAAGTTACTTAACTTGCAGCTTCCTACCTTACATTTAAATAACGTAATACATGCTTGGTCAATTTATCAGTCTCTTATAGGTCACCTAAGTCTATCACATAAAATATGTATAACCTACATTAGGCTATCCAGCCCTTTCTTACTGATGTTGATTATTGATTACATGTAAACAATCAAATCAATAGCCAGCTAAACAGAGAAAAACTCCTATTCATACACCTAACATAAATGAAGGTTCATGGTTTGGATCAAGGCCCCTCGAGTTGCTCCCGATATGTTTCCAAACCACTACTACTGCATTTACCATTTAGCTTGACATTGTGTATAAATAATCAAGCCGATATAAAATCTAAGAATAAGATTTTCAAAGAATTTACTTCAACAATTTCCAAACTGATTTATGCTCTATTTATAGTTAACTTGAAAAAGTACATGTCATTCGAAATTCAAATTTAATTCATCTGCCAAAATGGCTGAAAATAATTGAAGTGAATTCGCCCCTTTGTTTGGTCAAATTCGACGACGAGTACTAATTTGATATATTATTACTTGTTTGCATTTTACAAAGAAAATTCTAATAATTGAAATTAAATTGTTTTTCTAAATAATCATCATTTGATGTTAGTTTCAACTAATCATTTGTTCTTCTTTCCTTAATAGTAGCATTTTCTTTGGATTATGCTACATTAGCAGTATCAAAAAAACAATGTTGATTAATGTTTAGTTGTCAGTGATTTTGAGAAAAATACACATTAAATGTACATATAGCAATTATGAATATGCAAGGAATTAGTAAGAGAGTTTAACAATGTTTACTTGATGAATGTCTTTTACAAAATCTCTATTTCAATTTGTTTCCTACAATAAGTGTTGCAATCAGCAGTACCTGCTATATTCAATTTGACAAGATTTGAAATGTAAAAAATTTTGCAAAGAAATTGAATATATTTTGTGATTGGAGATGGGAGTCTGTTTGATTTAAAAATATATTGTGTTGAAAATCATGGTGATGAATTATTTATAGAACTGTGGCTCTAATATAAGAATTCAAAATAAAAAATGTCTACAGAAATTTGTAATGACTTTGCAATATGCACTTAGTACAACATTATACATGTCATTCCTATTATAAGATCAATTACATGTAAAAGCACAAAATTAAGTGAAAACTGTGAGTTTGCTAAGATCTATTGTTGCAACATTTTGAAAAATATTTTAAAGATGTGGTTTGCTTCATTTTTAAGTATATTTATATATATATATACTATCAGATCATTACTTGTTAAAAATTCCCAATGTTTCCTTATTGAATTTTTAGCAATATGATTGAAAGATAAATGACTTAAAATCTTAATTATGCTTATAACTGAAAATAAATTTTAAAAGCATGCATGTATGAAATATTATATTGCACATTTTCTATATAAAACCAAATTGTCTAAAATGAAATTGTTGAAATTATTACAATCTGCAGGAATTACTTGAATATTGCAAATAATTGAATAACTTAATGAAGTAAAGTTTACTTAATTGATGTATTTACAAAAATGAAATAAATAGTATATACAATAAAATTTTTGACCAGATATCAACTTAGCAAAAGTAGATTTCCTCAACCCAAAAGAATCCTGCAAATAGAATCAACATCAAGTTTGATAGAAGGAAAACAGAGGCATCTAAAATAGATATATTTTAGTATATTCATTACTGCAAGGTGGGATTACTTTAACATGTGGGATAACTTCAGAAGCATTAAAATGGAATGTTGACAAAATCTATTCAAATAATGTATTGTGAAATGTTTTGAATTACTGCAAGTACAGTTTTTGTCATAAATATTGAAAAAGTGAACTTCAAAATTTATTCTTTGCAATGATTAACATTTAACTTTAATTTTTAACATTATCCTCAATTTTGACATTGTGAATTCAAATGTTCATGTAATGGTTTTATCAGAAATCACATGCACCTGTGAATCTGCAAACCTAAAACACTATCTCCATAAATATATATATATATATATATAAATATAAATATATATTTATATATACATAGGGCCTGACTTTATTCACAATGTAAATATGAATTATTATTATTAGCAGAAATCTTGTTTATTTCATTAAAGTTTTTAAAAATTCCACGCATAAGCCATGTTTAAAATATGGTTCGCTTGTATATTTGTTCTTAAAGTATAGGACAAACTATTCTAAGAAAATCAATAACTGTTTGTAGTTGAAATAATAAACAAGATACATAAGTGGTAAGTAATATTGTGGTTGCATTAATAAACTCTTGCCTGGTGAGCAATTAAAGCTTTTCATGATTGTACTTTGAAATAGATAACATTCATGGGAAATCAAAAGGTAGGAAAATTATTTTTGCTGCAAAAATTTTTTAGTTTTTATCTGTATAACTTAAACACTACATGTATTGGTTATTCCAAAGAAATACATTTAAATTCAAGAGAGCTTTTACAATAATAGAAAAAATAATTTGGCCATCCATAATTTGTCATAAATATTTCTAAAAAATGGATGCTAAGAATGTCATAGTTTTTTTAAATTAGATTTGGAGTTGCAGAAAGGGGAATTCATCAATATTGAGACATAATTATCACTGTTTACTTTAAATCTAAGGAGAAATGCTACAATGCTTGTAGTTAGCCAATATTTTCTTAGGAAAATTTTTTCAGCCAATTCAGCCTAAATCAGAGAATCTGTAAATAATTTCATTGGTTGAGCTTTTTTTCAGTCTATATATATATATATATATATTAAAAATGTCTAATAACAGTCTTTCTTTGCCATATATGATGCCTCATTACATACCTCTTGCCATCCACATATTGATTATCTCCAAATATTTGGAAGGGATGAGTCAAAGTAATATTGCCCAACTTGTAAAGTGATCTCAAAGTACTGTTGGGATATCATCAGACATTTCACTAATGAAAACATCATTGCAACCAACCCAAATTATGGAAGGCCAAAGAAGATGTTTAACACCTCTCAATCAGATCTTGTGTGCCTTAAAGCAAAACCCCAATAATAATTTAGAAGAATTTTGAAAGGAATGTGTTAATGGTCACCTAATGGCAGCAAGAACTGTGCAAAACATCCTGAAGAAGTATTCAATTTTGATTTTCATGGCATCCATAAATTACGGTGGAAATCTGTAATGGTATGGGGTGCAATTTCACAAGATTATTCACATCACTTGTACTCTCCTAAGCACTTAATATGCTCAGATTCTAGAAAAGGAACTCTTCCCACTCCTTACAAGTGATCATGATCAATATATCAGCAGGATGGTTTTCCATGTCATACCTCAAAAGAAATGAAAATTTTCTCAACAACAATGGGGTTGCTATCCTTTCTGACTGGCCTGGTCAATCACCAGACCTTAACATTATCAAAAATATGTGGAGAGAGGTCAAATATTGGATTGGACAGCATACTTTTCATCCCATTCAAAACAAGCTCTAGGGCACAATAAACAAGAAAGTTTTGCAATTTCTAATGGCTTTATTCAAAGCCTTGAAGCTGTTATTTACTCAAAGGGGCACCCTAAAATATTAGAAGAGACCATTTTTGTTTCTAAGTTCTTGTATTGCATCATTTATTAATATATGTATCATATTTTGAATTTACTTTTTTGCTAATTTTTTTAGGTGGCATTTTTCCAATACAATTTTAAAAATTTTGATTAAAAATGAATAGCCAATTGTTATTCTACATATTGTATGGTATTAGACATACAAATTTTCTTTTCTTAATCAAAGTAACTCTTAGTTATAATTTTAGTCACACACTATCCAATGAATGTTCATTATTTGTTCAACATTTTAAGGTGGTCAAATACATTTTTCCAGTAGTGTTATTTTACTGAACAAATCACAAATTACAAAAATTACTCATAGAGAGTGTCAGTCTGCTTTGAAACTTGAATTTCAATGAAATTCAGCCATGTTAATATTGAAAATATTAATTCAAAAATTTCTGACATCAAAGCAAAATTTGATGACACATGAAAGTGCTAAGAAATTTTCAATCTTCATTAAAAGTTCAGCCAATAAATTCAAGAGTTTCATCAACTATAATGCTCTTGTTTTACGTGAGATTTCTCAACAAGAATATATAACCTCATTAGATCAAATACAGAAAGATTTTAATGATGCATCTAAAGTTATTTCTGATATTACAGTTAAAAATTGCAATTTCAAAGATATTTATTGATGATGTAAATATAATCCTAATCAGAATAGGCCACAAACTTTAATAATTGAATTTTTGAATGCTTAAGATGTTCAAATGGTTATTGCTAGAAGATACAAACCTGCTGGCACTAATTATTATATAAAACATAATTTATCAATTGCAGATTGTCTCATTGAGAAGAAATTTTAATCGTATTTCTTCTTTGATGTCTACTCTTGCTGTTATGCATTCAATGTCCACTGTGAACTGGTTGTATGGTTTTAACAATTCCTCTAGTTCCATTCTCATGAATGCTTCCATGAACATTAACTTCATTGTCACCACCATTTGTTGTTCTTTGATGTTTTGAAAATTCCTTTCTTTAATTTCTCTGGTTTCCCAAGTTACTTTTATTTCAACTAAGAATCATCCACAGTTGATTTTCCATTTGCCTCAGCCATGTTTCTGATGTTGCTGCCCACATGTATTTCTTCATTGGTTCTTCAAATATCGTGATCTCACTTGGACATATCCCAGTTTTGTTGGCCATATCTACTATCAACATTTTCCTCATTGGGCTCTCATTCCTTATCATGCAGCTGATTATTTTCTCCATTGTCTGTATTGGTTTTTCCGCTTTATTCAGTGATTCCATCCTTTTGATGTGGCCTTTTAGCAACCATTTTTTCATTTGTGTGTTGATTGGAGCTAACACTATTTCAAATCTCTTTGCCTTTGCTAGTTTGTGTTTTAACTCTTCGTCTTCAGTCGTAAATATTGCTAGTATCCACACTGTCATTCTATTAAGGATTTCCAGCGCATTTTTCTCTTTGAATATCAATTGTTTGAAATCCTTCTTGATATTAAGCTCATAGGCTTTGTTCACATCTGTGAGTGCTAGTTCTACTGATTTATGGAACTTTTGTGATGGCGCCTCAATTTTTATTTCGGGCCAGCTCTCCTCCACTTTCTGTTGCAGTTTCATGTTCTTCCATATTTTCTGAATCTGCTGTAAATGTTCCTGCCATTGGGTTAGACTACATTTTATGAATAGTGTGTTGGCCTTTTCTACACCATCTGTGTCTGCCATCAACTTGATTGTTTTAGTTTGTTTGTAGAGGTTGATCACGATGCATGGGTCCACCATTATTCTGTACATCTGCGCCCAATAATCTATTTGTAGGTCGAATCAAATCAATTCTGAGATGGTTGTGGCCATTGGTGTTTTCTCCCAAGGGAAGATGTTTTCTGTCTACATGCATGCGACTAGTAGATGTTTTGGGATTTTGTTGATTGTTGACCTCATAATTTTTACTACTCTCACCTTCTGTATTTTCGCCATTTGTAGTGTTTGATCAATATTTTTCTCCAACTTTTTGGTGTAATCTTTTTCCTTCAACACATGTATGATTGTCAGATTACCTTCATCCATATTTATTTCTGGAATTTCTACTATTTGATCCTTGTAGGCCATTATAGCTTGTTTTATTTCTAATGTGAAGTCTTCATCAAATACAATATGTACTGTGCTTCACATGTACAGTCTTTCCAGCATTTCATTCATCTCTTGTGGGTAACTTATTATCACATTTACTTTCAGTCTATTGTTGGCATCAAGTACTATCAATAGATTTTTTCCTTTGATTTTCGCGACCTTTCTTTGTGTGATTTTGTTTCCAGGGATAGTTTCACTAATGCATTGTAACACATATTTGATGTTCCAATAAAGTATGGGTGTAGTGTCTCTCCATTGATTTTAGAAATTTGTTTTTCTCTTTCTTCAGATCATACTGTTCTCTCTGAGGGGGTATCTGAGAAGGCGTGTAACTGCGTCATCTGTAATGGTAATCAGCTGGTAATTGGTTCAATGTCCATGGGCTGTGAATCTGTGCTGATAGTTTCTACTGATTCACCCTTAAATCAGTTCACAGTTACTCCTATCAGCACTTGACCAGATGTGGTTCCTGTGGGGATAACATCAGCCTTGAATTGCTTTCATATCTCCACTGTTCTTCCACCACTTACACTTTCCTCTGCAACTTCAAATGTCTCACCACCCTTGAATTGGCGTCATGGACTCTCAGAAGGAAAGTTGTGCTTCTTTGCACCAGTTTTCTGCGTGCCCTTAAATCAGTGGTGCAGATCCCTGGTGGTAGAGGCTTTTTGTCCATTGGTCTCCCTCCCCTTCAATAAGCCTTAGGGACTACTAGGACGTCTTCTCACTCTATGTTGTTGGTTCTACAGTTCTTTGTTCTCGTCACTTCTGCCCTGGAGTCAACATCTGGTCGAGAGTTCCTCTGGTTGTTGATTCCTGCACACTCTCTTTTTCAACAGTGGGTGCATCATTCTCTTCTAGATTCCTAAATTCAGTTAGTAAATTTAAATCCCATATTTCAGGGTCATATATAGATTTATTTCTTGCTGTCCTTTGGAGCAGCACTATCTCTTTCTCATGCTATCATCTCCAATGTCCGCTAGGAATTCATCATCAAATCCCTCTTTGTGTAAGCTATCTAAATCATACAAATCATATATAATTTTGTTGCTATTAATTCGGCATATATTGAATTCAGCATTCTCATCTATCTTTGTCTCTTCAATATCTGTCATTGCTCTCTTCAAGTTTTGAAAATGTAACAGTCTGTTGTTGTCTAGCATGTATTCATTATTTGGTAGTGTTTGTTTTATCCTGTAGGGGCCAGACCATATCATTTTCAATTTCCGGACTTGGTTTGTGCCTGTGAGCTTAATTGTTATGAATGCATGTTCCTTTTCTCCTACCTTGTGTGCATGACCATAAATTTTTTTATTAAATTACGCTGCTGTCTCACTGCTGATTTCTTTATGTTGTGGCACATCTTACCGTGGATTCCTGTAATCTGGTTCTTCAGTTGTTTTACATATTCATTATCCAATTTTCCACTGTAGTTGGTGTATTGCAACCATAGCAGAGTCACAGCTCCCCTTCCAAACATTGCCTTGAATGGTGATACTCCCGTCATTGCATGTACTGACATATTGTAATAGTACTCAATCATCACGATGACTTCTCTCCATCTGTTTCCCCCTATCATTGATGTTGCCACTCTGATTAACTTGATTAGTGTTCATTTAATTCACTCCACTGCTCCATTGGCATGTGCAATTTCCAGGAGTTTTGCCATTTCTTGGAAGAGTACACTTGTGAATTGAGGCTCCTTATCCATTATTATTGTTTCCATTCCTTTAATACTAGTTCTGCTGTGGTATTCTTCATTGGAATCATCCTTGCATATTTTGTAAAATTGTCTACCATCAACAACATTTCCAGATCTATGTGGACTAACTCATTTGGTTGTGTTGCAATGATTTTCTCCAGTGATGCCCATTGCATTGGAAAATGTTGGTTATTGTGTAAAAGGCATGTTGTGCACTTATTTATAATGTCTTTGGTAACTTTCCTCATGGCTGTTGTTATGAAGCTTATCAATTCTCTTTTGAAATAGTCTGGTATTGCAATCCAGTTGTTGCTGGCTTCAACATATAGAAATCCATTTTTGTTTATCTTCCACTTATAACATTCATAGTATCCCACAATTAGTTTTGATAATGTTGTCTGAGGTTCTTTTATCTTTTTTATAATTTCACTAAGGATTATGTTGTCTCTCTGCTTGTTCACTATTTCTTTTTCAGATATTTCCTCCCTTATTAGTATTGGTAGCACGGCTTAACCTTTTTTGTCCACCTTTATTTCTGGCAATCCCTCATATTCAGTGTGTGGCAAAAATTGGTACTGTTTTTTCTCTTCATCTTTTTTACCACATCTCTCTGATATTCTGGTAGCAATGTCCAGAAGTCTGCATTGCTATGTAGGGTGCCTTTCCTATGCTCAATTGTCAATGTAATTTGTTCAAGATTTTGATCTATTGTGACACTATTCCAGACTTGTCTCCAGAAAACTTCTTCAACCATGCCAGTCCGCTGTTGTCTGTGCATACCCTAAATTCTCTACTTATCATGAAGTGTCAAAATTTTTTAATACTGTAGCATCCACTACCAAGCATTAACGTAGATTAAATTATTCTTTTAAATTATTGTTCTTTATTCTAAGTGGGTAGGGATGTATGTATGTTAACTATTTATTCTGATGTTGTATCTGTTTTTTTAATCTTCACTTAACTAAAGTACCTGGATACTGTTTAGGTACTCCGCCATCATAGCTCTGCTCCATGAACTATAAATATGCTCCAAAATGATTTCTCACATATTTATAGTTACTTTCCAAAAATTACCTGTTGTTTGAAATTCAAATTTATATTGTCTCCCAAAAATGGTTAAATAATAATGGAAGTAAATTCGCCCCCTTCATTTGGTCAAATTCAATGACAAGTACTAATTTTCTATATTAATACTTGGTTGCATTTACAAAGATAATCTGATAATCAAACTTAAATTGTTTTTTAATCAATAATCATAATTCCATCTTAGTTTTGACTAATCATCTGATCTTCTTTCTTCTTTAGCAGCATTATGCATTGGATTATGCTACACGCCCTCCTCAGCTTGCATTATTTTTAGCACTGCACATTCTCTGTAGACTAATTAATCTGCTTTTTTAATTATCATTTCCACTTGGGGATTGCTCCAGCTGGTTTTCACAAATTCCGGTTGTTTAGTTATTTTTAGTACCGCCTCTCTCCCCATTGTTACTGTACTGAGGTTTCCTAGGAATTATTCCTCTTTAATGTAGCATCATCCAAACAAATCAAAAATAAGTTGCTAACATTGAGCAGAGTGAGAATAAGATTGAAGAAACAATGATTAGAAATGAGTGTAGCATCATCCAAAAAGCAACTAAGCTGAACAATGTCGAATGATTATTATTGATTGAAATTAATTGTAAAAACTTAGTTAATGATCTTTAGTTATTTTTGTAAAATGCAACTAAGATTTAATATTGTTCAAAATAAGAAAACTTGTTAGCTGATCAAGAAACAATTGACAAATTAAATTGAGCGAACTAATGCTTACGTATGAACAGCCATATTGGCAGACGAATCATTTGAATTTTAAAATCAGCAGGTACTTTTTGTAGAAATTTTATAAATAGCTTTGATTCAACCATAATTTTGATGAACAATAAATTCTTCGGAGTTTATTTAATTTTCATTTCTACTTTNACTATGAACAAATTGTTGGATGACTGAAACCTATTAAATATATTAATACTATCTTAGATCCAAAATAATGACCAATAAATCACTGATAAAGTGACCACAAATGTATTAATTTATAAATGTAAGTTAGGGAGCTGCTCAATACTAATATATTTAGAAACGCCAATATATTTTGGTAATGGCTACATGTAATATTAAATTAGCAGCTATTCTGCTGTGCTTGCCAGTTTTCTTTTTATGATCTTCTTCGATGTGAGCCATTGCTGGTTTTGAAGCTGTTTCATCCGTGCCTCAGTGTTGCTCCCCACATGTATTTCCTCATAGGCTCATCAAATATAGAGATTTCGCTGGGGCATATCCCCGTCTTATTGGCAATGCTTATCGATGATTTTTTCCCTAACGGATTTTCTTGCATGATTATTCTGCTTAGAATTTTTTCCATTACTTGTACTGGTTTTTCTGTTCTGTTTGGTGATTCCAATTTTCCAGTATGTCCCTTTAGCAACCAGTTCTTTGTCTGTGTATTAATGGGGGATATTGCGATTTCGTATCTCTTCGCTTTTGTTAACCTGTGTCATGTTTGTTGCAAGATCAGCAGTTTTAGTTCCACTTCTTCCGTCATAAAGATGGCTAATATCCATGCTGTCGTCCTGTAACGTATCTCTGGTGCGTTCTTCTCCTCGAATATCATTTGTTTAAAGTCTTTCTTTGTGTTTAATTTGTAGGCTCAATTTACTTCCATTAACGCCATTTCAATTGATTTGTTGAACTTTCTAGATGGTGTGTCAATTCTTATCTTAGGCCAGCCTTCCTCTACTTTCTGTTGTAGTTTCATTGTTTTCCAAATAGTTTGAATCTGTTGTAGATGTTCTTGATGTTGTTTGAGGCAGCACTTTATAAACAGCGTGTTTGCTTTCTTGATGCCCTCCGTATCCGTTGTTAGCTCTATAGTCTTTGTTTGCCTGTACAAATTGATTGCTATGCAGGGGTCTACCATGATTCGGTATATTTGCGCCCAGTAGTCTATTTGTAAATCCAGGCGTATCAGCACTGGGATCGTTGTGTTTTTGTCTGATTTTTCCCATGGGAAGATATTTTCTCCCATCTGGCATGCGTTTTCCAGGTGATCAGGAATGTCTTCTTCTGTTGTAATTGTTATTAGTACAATTCTGACATTTTGTACTCTTGCCATCCTGGTTGTGTCATCTACTTTCTTTTGTAATGCTTTTGTCTATTCTTTTTGTTTCAGGATGTGTATGATTGTGAGATTATCTGCATGCATGTTGATCTCTGGTATCTCCGTGATTTTATCTTTATATGCAATTATTGCTTGGGCTGTATCTAGTGTGAATGCGTCATCAAATATGACGTGCACCATACTGCGCATATATGGCCTTTCTAGCGTTTCATTCATTTCCTGTGGATAGCTGATAATTACATTAACTTTTGGCCTATTGTTGGCATCAAGCACAATTGGTAAGAATTTTCCCTTGATCCTTGCGACTTTTCGTATGTGGGACTTTGTTTCCTGCGATAATTTTGTGAATGCATTGTAGCGCATCTTCGATGTTCCCATAAAATAGGGGTGTAATGTTTCCCCATCTATTTTTGACATCTGCTTTTCTCTCTCTTTCGATCTTACAGTTCGTTCTGAAGTTGTATCTGAGGAGGCATGTAGCTGGGTCATCCTAAATGGTAATCTACTGGTGCTTGGTTCACAGTCTGGAGGCTGTGAATCTGTGCTGATATTTTCTACTGCTTCGCCCTTGAATCGGCTTGCAGTTACTTGTATCAGCACTTGACCAGCTGTGGTTCCAGATGAGATAACGTCAGCCTTGAATTGCTTTCGTATCTCCACAGTTCTTCCACCACTTACACCTTCCTCTGGATCTCCGCATGTCTCACTGCCCTTGAATCAGCGTAGTGGACTGTGGGAAGGAAAGTTGTGCTGCGCACCAGTTTTCTGCGTGCCCTTGAATCGGTGGTGCAGATCCCTGGTGGGAGAGGCTTTTTGTCTGTTTGTCTCTCTGCCCTTGAATCGGCCTTGAGGACTACTAGGACGCTGTCTCACTCTACGTCATCTATTCATTGGCTCTTTGTTCTTGTCCCTTCTGCCTTTGATTTGACTTCCGGTTTGAGAACTTCTCCATATTCTCCTCCTTCTGTTTGTTGTTGAGAGTCCCTCTGTCTGCTGGGCTCTGCGCACTCTCTTCTTCATTGGTGGGTGCATCATTTCCTTCTATTTTCCTAAATGCAGTTAGTAAATTTATATCCCATGTCTCAGGGTCATATATAGGTTTATTTCTCACTGCCCTCTGAGGTACTATCCTTCTACTCGGGTTATCATCTGTCGTTTCTGGTATGAATTCATCCTCGAATTCTTCCTCATGTACACTATCTAAATCGTACATATTGTATACAACCTCGTTGCCATTAATTCGGCATATTTTAAATTCAGTGTTGTCATCTATTTTTGTTTCTTCAATGTCCGCTGTTGCTCTCTTCAGGTTTTGAAAATGTAATAGTCTATTGTTGTCTAACATGTATTCATTGTTCAGCAATGTTTGTGTTATCATGTGTGGGCCGGACCATACTGTTTTCAACTTCCAGACTTGGTTTGTGTGTATGAGTTTAATCAGTGTGAATGCATATACTTTATTGCCTACCTTATGTGCATGACCATAAATTTTTTTATTATAATTGCATTGTTGTCTCACTGCTGACTTCTTAATGTTGTGACACATCATTTTGTGAATTCCTGTGATCTGATTTCTTAGTTGTTGTATGTATGCATTGTATAATTTCCTGCTGTAATTGGTATACTGCATTGAAAGTGTGGTTGTTGCCTCTCTCCAGAACATGGCCTTGAACAGTGATACTCTGGTTGTTGCATGTATCTAGTAGTTGTAGTAGTATTTGATCATTTCAATAACCTCTCTCCATTTATTTCCTCCTATTCGTGTTGTAGCCACNGTTTGTCTCTCTGCCCTTGAATTGGCATTGAGGACTACTAGGACGCCGTCTCACTCTACGTTGTCTATTCATTGGCTCTTTGTTCTTGTCCCTTCTGCCTTTGATTTGACTTCCGGGTTGAGAACTCCATATTCTCCTCCTTCTGTTTGTTGTTGAGAGTCCCTCTGTCTGCTGGGCTCTGCACACTCTCTTCTTCATCAGTGGGTGCAACATTTCCTTCTATTTTCCTAAATGCAGTTAGTAAATTTATATCCCATGTCTCAGGGTCATATATAGGTTTATTTCTCACTGCCCTCTGAGGTACTATCCTTCTACTCGGGTTATCATCTGTCGTTTCTGGTATGAATTCCTCCTCAAATTCTTCTTCGTGTACACTATCTAAATCATACATATTGTATACAACCTTGTTGCCATTAATTCGGCATATTTTAAATTCAGCATTGCCATCTATTTTTGTTTCTTCGATGTCTGCTGTTGCTCTATTCAGATTTTGAAAATGTAAAAGTCTATTGTTGCCTAACATGTATTCGTTGCTCAGCAGTGTTTGTGTTATCTTGTGTGGGCTGGACCATACTGTTTTCAACTTCCAGACTTGGTTTGTGTGTATGAGTTTAATCAGTGTGAATGCATATACTTTATTGCCTACCTTATGTGCATGACCATAAATTTTTTTATTATAATTGCATTGTTGTCTCACTGCTGACTTCTTAATGTTGTGACACATCATTTTGTGAATTCCTGTGATCTGATTTCTTAGTTGTTGTATGTATGCATTGTATAATTTCCTGCTGTAATTGGTATACTGCATTGAAAGTGTGGTTGTTGCCTCTCTCCAGAACATGGCCTTGAACAGTGATACTCTGGTTGTTGCATGTATCTAGTAGTTGTAGTAGTATTTGATCATTTCAATAACCTCTCTCCATTTATTTCCTCCTATTCGTGTTGTAGCCACTCTAATCAGCTTAATCAATATTCAGTTAAGTCACTCCACTGCTCTGTTCGCCTGAGGGTTATAGGCGGTTGTCTGTTTGCTTGCGATTTCCAATAATTTTGCCATTTCTTGAAAAAGTCCACTTTTGAATTGAGGCCCTTTGTGTGTTATGATCGTCTCCATCAGTCCCAGTCTCAATATCCATTCTTTTAAAACTAGCTTGGCTGTGGTTTCTGCTGTGGTGTTCTGCATCAGGACCATCCTCGCATATTTGGTGAAGTTGTCCACCATTACTAGTAGGTACTGATAACCTTTGGTGGCTTTTGATAGCATCTTGAGATCTATGTGAACTATTTCATTGGGTTGCATTGCGATGATTTTCTCTAGTGGCACTTGTTGTGTTGGAAAATGCTGTTTATTGTTTAGGAGGCATGTCGTGCTATTGTTAATGATGTCTTCCATGACTTTCCTGACGGCTGTTGTTATGAAACGTTTTCTCTGTCTGTGTTATTCCTAAGTGGCCCTTCTTGTGAATCTTACATATCAGCTCCCTCTTGAAATAGTCTGGTATCGCAATTTGCTTGTTTCCAGCTTCAACATATAGCAGTCCATTCTTGTTGATCTTACACTTGTAATGCTTGTAGTATCCTGCCATTATCTTGGATAGTGTTGTTTGTGGTTCTTTGATCTTCTTGATGATCTTGCTTAGGACTATATTGTCTTTTTGTTTGTCCACTATCTCCTGTTCTGTTATTTCCTCTCTTATTAGTATTGGTAGCACTGCTTGACCCTTTTTGTCGACATTTATTTCCGGTAGTCCCTCGTATTCAGTGTGTGGCAGGAACTGAAATTGTTTCTTTTCTCCATCAGTCTTTGTTGCATCCCTTTGGTACTCTGGGAGTGATGTCCAGAAATCCGTGTTGTTGTGTAATGTGCCTTTTCTGTGTTTGATCGTGAATGTGAATTCATTTAGATACTTGATCCACCGAGACACTATCCTGGATTTGTCTCCTGAAAACTTTTTCAACCAGGCCAGACCACTGTTGTCTGTTTGTACTCTGAACTCCCTTCCTATGAGGAAGTGTTGAAACTTTTTAATGCTTTCAATCAGCACGAGCATTTCGACTTTAGTGGAGCCGTAGTTCTCTTCACTGGCCCATAGCTTACAACTGAAAAACTGGATGGGCACTTCTTTTCCGTTTCTCATTTGGCCCAATGTTGCTCCAATTGCCACCTTGCTTGCATCACAATCTAATATAAATTGTTCGTTGTAATCAGGTGTATTGAGGGAGGGTAATTTCGCGAGCTCTTCCTTGATGTTATCGAGTTCCTCCTGTTCTTCCCATGTCCATACAAATGGAACTGCCTTCCTCATTAATCGAGTCATCTTTGCCGTTTTTCCAGCTATGTTCAGGATGAAGGTTCCATAATAATTGAAAAATCCCATGATTCTCTGGATATCCTTTTTGTTGTTTGGCTTCTCTATTTTCCGGATCATTTCTCAGGCATTATCCTTCATGCAGATCCTTCCCTTTTCTATTGTTCTTCCGAGGAACACTATCTTCTCCTTGAGGATGTTACATTTATTTCCGTTGATCCGGAGTCCCAAGTTCTCTAAGATTGGTTAGTGTTCTTTCCAATTTTTCCAGGTGTTCTTGGACTGTGTCGCTTGTGACTATGATGTCGTCTATATAGGCGTCGACTCCTTCTTCCATTCGATGTGTCTTGTTCTTAAGTACCTTCATTATATATCTCTGGAACATTGCTGGCATGTTGCAGAGTCCAAACGCCATATAAATCTATTCGTACAGTCTGTATGGAGTTATGAATGCTGTGTTCTCTATGTCTTCCTCCTCCATTTTCACTTGCCAATAAGCTTTGCATAGATCTAGTGTTGTGAAATATGTATGTTTGATGGATTCATAAAGCATGTCCTCTATTCATGGTAAAGGGTAGGAATCTTTCTTTGTCACTTCATTGAGTTTGCGGAAATCAATGCATAGTAGGTACTTTTTTCCTGCTTAACAAACATGGTAGGTGCTGCGTACGGGCTTTCACTTAGTCAGATAATCTTATTGTTGATTAGTTCTTCTAGTATCCAGTTGTATTCTTCCTTTAGCTGCCCAGGTACTCTTCTGACTGGCAGCTTGATCTGTTTGTCCATTGTCGTCACGATTTTGTGTTTTTCGCCTACCGCTTGACCAACACTTATCTCCCCATAGTTAAATATATGTTTATGCTTCTCTAAAAGTGTTCTTAATTGTGTGATGTCTCGTTCTTCCAGGTGTTGATAGTCTTCCTCCTTTATCTCTGGTATCCTATGTGTGTCTTCCTCTTCTGCTTTCATCCCAACGCCCTTGAATCAGCTTTTGGGATTACTCGCGACTTTGATGGTGTTCATCCACTCACCCTTGAGTCAGCCATGTGGAGTACTATCTGCTTTCCTTTGCAAGTCCTCGAGTCGACCATGCAAATTACTTGCTCCATTGTCGTCTTCCATTGCCTTCCAGATGAGTCTGATGTTAGTTCTGATGTATTTTCCGTATATTCATATCTGGGATCTTTTCAGGTTCACATTCCCGTTTGTAGCGTTGAGTATTGGTACTCTTCCTTTGCCGTTTTTTATTCTACAAATGCTAGACGGCATTTAAACTTGTTTGATGTTGTTGCCTTTATTGTCATATAGCATTATATCAGCTGTGATATTTTCTTCTGTCCCAATTATGTGCATCTTCCATTGATGCGGCTGCAGATGAATGTCTTCTTGCAGTTGAAACGTGATTGTTTTCTGTTTCTCTTGCTCCTCTTTGATTTCCATTTCCTCTTCTTTTACCTTTATCGTCTTGTTCACGTAGTTAATGACACAAATGTTTTTTGTCAGAAAATCGTTTCCCAATATGACTTCATATGGTAATGCATTATTGTGTGTGACCACCAAAGGTTGTTTGAACGTCGTGTTTGCAATTCTCATTTGTGCAATGTCTATCATTCCCTTCATGTCAATATAATCCCCTGACGCATTAATTAATCTTTTGTTANGTTGAGATGCTGCTCAGGTTAGATATAGTGGGAGTCTTGCCACTGCTGCTTGTTGGCTCACTTTCCTTTCCGCCATTGTCAATTCAAACATTTGAAGCCACTGTCTATCATTCCCTTCATGTCAATATAATCCCCTGACGCATTAATTAATCTTTTGTTAAAATTCTTCATATCTTCTCATTGAAATCCCAATTTCATGGCGCATTCATCTGTGATTATAGATGTTGCTGCTCCAGTATCTATTGTTGCTTTTGTCATCACTCCATTAATGGTTATTGTTATTGTATTCATCATGTCAAGGTTCGTTAGGATCATTATTGCTGCACAGTTGTTATGAGTCGGCGCTCTACTTAGTTTTCCGACTCCTTGTCGGTTGGTGTTGCTTCATCCATTTCATCTTCCATTTGTAGTATATCTTCCTCATCATAGTATGCCTCTTCGTCACTGATGATGTTTATCTGCTTTAGGCAGTCTGGTTTTTTATGTTCTTTCTGTCCACAGTCATAGCATTTAACATCCTTTTCTTTTAATTTTCGCATTTTTCCATCCTTTCCTTTGACTTTTATTACTTTCTCTTGTTTCACTTCAGAGTAATTTTTGTTGGGAGTATGCGACTTGAAATTACTTTTCCACATTGGTGCGTCTCTGTACCATGCGGCTTTCTTGTATATCTGAGCATTGTTCTGGATCATGGCTTGTATATCAACAGCCTTCCTGACAATTCTCTCTAGTTTGTCGTCAATGTCGCATTTAATTTCGAATTGTGTTTTGATGCTTTCTGGCATGCCTTTGCAGATATGCGAGAATAAGTCATATTTTGAATAGGTGTCTCCCCTAGAACTGAGCATCAGGAGCCGCTCAACTTGTTGCATATAGTTTCGGATATCGTCCGTTTTCCTCATTTTCGTCGCATTCAAAATAATTTGGTACTGGTTCTTGAAACTTTCATTTTTGTAATAGTTAATGAAGTCTCCTATTAGTAGTTGATAGTCCCTTTTTGTCTCTGCATCCAGTCACAAATAGTGTTGAGATGCTGCTCAGGTTAGATATAGTGGGAGTCTTGCCACTGCTGCTTGTTGGCTCACTTTCCTTTCCGCCATTGTCAATTCAAACATTTGAAGCCACTCGGCAAATGTGGGATTATAACTGTCTACATTCCCATTGAATTTGGGTAGTGTCGCTTTGCATGGAATTGTATCATTGGCTGTTGCTTGCAGTAGAATCGAATTCTCATATTTCAGTTTTCTATGATTGGTTTGTATGTCCTCCTCCTGCAGTTGTGTGGTCACACTGCTTTCTTGATTTTGTTTATTATCTTTTGTTTTTCATCATCAGAGTCTTCATCTGCTTCTTTGAATGCTACTTCCTTTTGGCTCGGCCTATGTGGTGCCTGTAGTTTGCTATCATGTTTTAGCTTGGAATTCAATTTCATGAGATTGCATATCATTTCTGCTCTCTTCTTCTGTTAAGTGTAACAGTCGCAATTTATCTTTGAGTTGTTCTAACTCTCCTGCTTGTAGATCATTGTCCTCAATTAACTGTCTGTTTGTTCTTTCTAATTCCTGGTTTTTCTCTTGCCATTCCTGGTTTTCTTCTAGGAATCTTTTGTTAGACTCTGACAGTTGATGGGTCAAGATTTTGATTACGTTTTGAAATAGCTGATTTTGTTCTTTTAATCACATTTCCATGTTTACTGTGATTTTGCTGAGTATCAATTCATTTTTTTCTTTGACCCTCTCAGTCAATTGTTCTACTTGTTGCCTTAAAGTTTCCTCATTCTCTTGACTCTTTCTTAACAGTACCATTATATCTAGTGGGTTTGTGTTTGTGGGGTTCGTCTCTGGGGGTGAACTAATGGATTGTAGTTCTGTATCTGTGGCATCTGTTGCTGAAATTTCACAAAAAGGGCACGTGGAGAAGTTGACATCTCCAGACAAAATCAAGAACCCAATGCAGGAGGTCGAAAAATTTAAAATGTGAAGGGGAGGAATAACTGAACCAGGGGAAGTTTGTGAAATGACGACAAAAACACAAAAAGAAATGTTAGAAGAAGAAGAACTCTTAACATCAACTAATACTATTGCCAAAAACACAACAACAAATAGACGATGAAAGATTCTTAGTTGAAATAAAAATAACAAAGGAAAAAGAAAAGATTTGCTTGAGAAAATACAAGTACGTGAAGGAAGAACAGACAATGAAATTGATGTTCAAAGAAGCATTCACAAAAACTGAATTAGAGGAGATGCTAAAACCATGAAATCAATTAGCGGTAGACTTAGAATGCATTACATCAAAATTTGAAGTTAACAACAAGATCCAAATGAGAGTGAGCAGGAAAGGCTTAATGCAAATATTCTGGGAAACTCTAAATAAAGTAATATGAACTATCCAGCTACGATTGGATTGGCAACAGTGCCATCAGAAGATTATAGAGAGATAAAGCAACAAATAAGAACCAAGATCCTTATATGCACCTCACCACAAACAGTATCTATCCCAATGGTACTCCCATGATGGAGAATACCGAAAAATGTGAAGATTGATAAAACTTTCTTACATGAATACAAGACTTATGTGAATATGAAAGATGAAGCAAAGGCAATAGTTGAAAGAGATTACTACAAAAAGACAAAGGAGATATTACTAAAAAATGATAATAAGCAAAGGGTATATGTTGAGGGAGCAATAACTCATTATCAGCTGTATACTCAAGGAAAGCTGATTCATGAACAGTTAAAAGAACTCTGAGAAGAAATAGATAAATGAATGACAAAGGCAATCATGCTGTTTTCAGGAGTAAACAGTCTAGTGTGGTTGGACTTATGGGACAAAGAGTACTGCTTCTATGATGTCACAAAAAGAGTAGAGTGACAATGATGAGACTAAATAAGAATGATCCAATGACACTAACAGAAGAGGACATATGTAGCATCATCCAAAATAAAACAGAAATATGCTGCAAACGTCACAGAAGATACTAAGATCGAAAAGAAGTGATTAAAAAATATTATGATTAAATCAAGTGTGATTATTTCAGTTTGATTTGTATATTGCAACCAAGAAAATAACATGTGTCAAAAAAGAGATAATTGTATCTGTTGATAAAAACATTTTCATCAAATTGTTGCTTACATTATTTTTATCCACCATCTTGGCAGACGTTTAAATTTGAATCAACAGGTACTTTTCTTCAAATTACTATAAATACAATTAAAACTATTGTAAGAGTTGATAAGGAAGTTTACCTAGAATTCTTATTATTTCATCTTATTAATGGTTTAATTATTTAATACGATGTTGAGCAAATTGAGTGGTGTTTAGTAGTGGTCTGGATCCATCACAGGGAATGATTCAAGGGTCTCTGTGCCAGATCACAAAAGTGCACTTAGGTTAGGCATAGGGGTTTTTCTCTTGATTAGCCGACTAGCATTTCCAACTACATGTATTAGATAATTAACTCTCAACAAACAGTTGGATAACCGAACCTTAGGGATTATCCTAATATATTTTCAGATCCAAATTAATGACCTATAATTGACCAATAATGACCTTACATGTAGTAATTGTAAATGTAGGTTAGGAAGTTGTTTGATATTTATTTAATAAAGCCAATATATTTTGGTAATGGCTACATATAATATTGAATGAACAACTAGTGACAGTTTCTGGTTGCAGATAAATATAAAACTTTCACACAATAGAGATTAGGTAGAGTTGTGTCATGCCTTTAGTAAGCACTGAGCTAATGTAGGGTACACATAAGCTATCTTGATTGAGCTAAGAAGTGGCACTCAAGCATTGGATGGAATGGTGAAATTGGGCAGATGCCCACTGAAAGATCGATGCAGAGGTTACCACAGTGTTTCATCACCTAAAAAGTGAATAGTTATTTATGGTTACATAATGTAATAGAAGAAACTAAGCAAGCAGTAACAATAAGTAAATCCTTACCCGCAATAACACAGTCAATGTTACAAGGTAAAAGTGAATCAACAGTGATAAAGCCTAGTAGAGGATATTACATGGCGACCGTGACAGCCAAGAACAGCAAAACTAACAGAAGAAACATTCAATTAAATCCACCCACAAAACGACATCATATGCTATAAGTGAAAGTATGAAAGCAACGAACTGTCTACACAAACCAACTACTACTGTATGTTCACTGGGGACAATGCTATCTCATATCTCTTTGCTTTTGCTAGTTTGTGGCGCCCTGCTCTGGAAATTGGCAGCCTGATTTCTTGGTCTTGCATTGTAAAAATTGCTAGAATCCATGCTGAGTTTCTAAACCTTATTTCTGGGGCATTCTTCTCTTCAAATATCATATTTTTAAAGTCCTTTGTCAAGTTTAATTCATGTGCTCTGTTAATCTCTGACAGTGCCACTTCAACTGATTTATGGTATTTCTTTGATGGTGCCTCAATGTGTATCTCTGGCCACTTTTCTTCTGTCTTGTTTTGTAACTTCATCTTGTTCCATATTTCTTGTATTCTCTTTATATGTTCTTGCCTTTGCATGAGGCTACACTTGATGAATAGTGTGTTTGCCTTTTCCACGCCCTCTGCATGCATTGTCATCTCTATCATTTTCACCTTTTTAAGTAAATCGATGGCAATACATGTATCCACCATTAATCTACAATAGACGACCCAGTAATCAATCTTTAGGTCTAAACAAATTAATTCCACGATTTTTGCTTTGGTCATTATTTTCTCCCACAAGAACATGTTCTCTACCTGTATCTCTAGTTCTCTTAGGAACGGTGGTAATTCTTTACCTGTTGTTCTTTTGATGATGACCAATCTTATGCCCTGTACTCTCGCCATTCTTAGAGTTTGGTCTAGTTGCTTCTCCAAATTCTTGTTATATTCTTTTTCCTTTAGGATGTGAATAATCGTGAAGTTATCTTTATCAATGTTAATTTCCAGTATTTTCACAATCTGATCTATATATGCCATGATTGCTTGGGCTGTTTCCAATGTGAAATTGTCATCAAAAGTTATGTGAACCATGCTGCGCATGTATGGCCATTCCACCATCTAATCTAGTTCTCTCTGATAACTTATAATTGTATTGCCCATCAGTCTTTTCTGCACGTCAAGTATTATTGGTAGATTGCTGCCCTCTGTCTTTGCTATTTTTTGTATGTAACTCTTAGTTTCCAGTGACAGTTTTTGATATGCATTAGTTCTCATCTTCATTGTTTCCATGAAGTAAGGGTGCAGGGTTTCCCAGTCTATTTTCAACATCCTTTTCTCTCTATCTTTTCAATGCACTGTTCTCTCAGATGTGCTATTGGAGGGTGCATGTAGCTGTGTAATCCATAATGGTCGACTGCTGCTTGGCTCACCTTTCAAGTGAGTCCATGCTGATCATTTGAACTGATTCACCCTCGAGTTTACTCACAGTTGGCACTCTCAGCAATTGACCTGCTGTGGGTTCCGTGAATACATCAGCCTCAAATCGCTTTCATATGTGCATGGTTCTTCCCCTGGAACTCCAATGGTTGCAGCACCCTCGAAATGCGCAAGTTGGACTGGAGGGAAGGTTATGCTGCTTTTCACCAGTTCTCTGCATGCCTTCAAATCAGTGGTGCAGATCTCTGGGACATTCACTGGTTCTTTACTTGCACTCGAATCAGCAGTGCAGATCTCCAGTGGGAGAGGCATTGTGTCTTTTGGTCTCCCTGCCGTAGAGTCGGCTTTGGGGACTACTAGGACGCCTTCCCACTCTGCACTTCTGATTAGTTGTGGGTTGGTTCCCATCCCTTCTGTCTGCTGTTGGACGTCCGGTTTGAGACTGTCTTTGTATTCTTCTCCGTGGATTTGACATTGTCATCTTCTTGGGTCTTCAGGTTCAGCACACTCTCTTCCTCTATGGCTGTTGCATCTTTTTTGATTTTCCTAAATTCAGACAATAAGTTTACATCCCATGTACTCTTCGTCAAAGCCTTCCTCCAGCAGACTATCTAAGTCATTCATATTGTATATAACCTCATTATCATTAATACAACTTATTTTAAACTCAGCATTTTCATTTAATATCGATTCTTCAATATCTGCCGTTCTCAGTTGCAAATTTTGGAAGTGCAGTAATCTGCTGTTATTTAATATGTACTTGTTATTTGCTAATACTTGCATTATTTTATATGGACCTGACCAAACTGTTTTTAACTTTTGGACCTGGTTTGTATCAGTTAATTTCATGGGTGTGAATGCATAAACTGTGTTGCCTAGTTTGTGTGTGTGAATGTAAATTTTTTTATTGTAGTTATTCTGTTGTCTCACGCCTGATTTCTTTGTTTTATGATACATCGTCTCATTTATTGCTGTTATCCGATTCCTCAGTTGATCCACATATTGGTTGTCTAACTTTCCACTATAGGCGAAGTACTGCATTGATAATGGCGTCACCACCTCCCTTCTGAACATGGCTTTGAACAGTGTTATTCTGGTTGTTGAATGTACAGACATATTACAGAAATACTCAATCATTTCAATTACCTCCCTCTATTTGCGTCCTCCTACTCTTGAGGTTGTGACTCTAATCAATTTTATCAAAGTTCTATTCAGTCTCTCCACTGCCCTGTTTGCTTGTGGATGATATGCTGTCATTCTTTTGCTTATGATTTCCAGTAGGCGTGATATTTCCTGGAACAGGTTGCTCTCGAATTGTGGCCCCTTATCTGTGATTATCATCTGGCCCTAACTTCAGGATCCATTCTTTCATTACTATGTCAGCAGTTGTTTCAGCAGTCGTGCTCCTCATCAGGGCTAGCTTCGCATATTTGGTGAAATTGTCCACCATCCTCAACTTTCAACAACATTGCCAAATCTATATGTACAATCTCATTTGTTTTTGTCACTATGATCTTTTCTAGCTGTGCCCTCTGTGTTGGAAAATGTTGTTTATTGTGGAAAAATCTTGCGTTGAATGTGCTCTCTATCTGTGTGATGTCCAAATGGCCCTTCTCATGGATTTTCCTCACTAGTTCACATTTAAAGTATTCTGGTATTGCAATTCTATTGGTTTGTCCTTCCATGTATAGGAGTCCATTCTTGTTCCTTTTCCATCTGTAACTCTCGTAGTAACTCATGGTTAACTTTGATAGTTTCACACTTGGTTCTTGTAATTTCCTTATGATCTTGCTTAATATGACATTATCATGTTTTCTACAATTCCGAACTCTGAACTTTCCTCTTTTATCACGATTGGTAGCACTGCTTGTCCCTTCTTGTCCACATTCATCTCTGGAAGTTCTTCATACTCTGTGTGCGGGAGAAATTTTAATTGCTTTTTCTCTCTGTCTTCCTTGGGTGCGATTCTCTGATACTCAGGAAGTGCTGTCCAAAAAATCAGCGTTCATGTGCAGTGTTCCTCTTCAGTGTTCAATTATGAAGGTGAATTTGCTTAGGTATTTGATCCATCTCGAGACTATTCCCAATTTATCACCTGAAAACTTCTTGAGCCATGCCAATCCGCTGTTGTCAGTGTGAACTCTAAATTTCTGTCCTATTAGGAAGTGTCTAAACTTTTTTATGCTCTCAATCAGTGCCAACATTTCCAATTTTGTTGACCCATAATTCTCTTTGCTTGGTTTCAACTTGTGACTAAAGAACTGTATGGGTACTTTCTTGCCATCTTTTATCTGTCCCAGCATTGCTCCAATCACCACCTTGCTGGCATCACAGTCCAGTATAAATGTTTCATTGTAATTAGGCGAATTCAGTAATTGCAATTTTGCTAGCTCCTCTTTTATCTTGTCAAGCTCCTCCTGCTCCTGCCATGTCCATATAAATGGTACTGACTTTCTCATCAGCCACGTCATCTTGGCAGTCTTCCCTGTGATGTTGGGGATAAACATGCTGTAATAATTGAAGAAGCCCATTATCCTCTGGATGTACTTCTTGTTTTTTGGTTTCTCTATTCTCCTGATCATATTTCTTGTGTTATCTTTCATGCATATTCGCCCTTTTTCAATGACTTATCCTAAGAATATGATTTTTTCCTTTAATATGTCGCACTTGTTTCCATTGATTCTCAGGCCAGCTTTTTGGAGGATCGATAATGTTTGTTCCAGTTTCTGCAGGTGTTCCTCAATTGTATTATCACAATGATGTCATCAATATATGCATTCACTCCGTCCTCCATCTTGTGTTTTTCAACACTTTTGTTATGCATCTTTGAAATGTTGCAGGCATATTGCAGAGACCAAACGCCATGTATATCCATTCACATAGGCCGTAGGGGTTATGAATGCCGTTTTTTCTATGTCTTCCTCTTCCATTGTCACCTGCCAATGTGCTTTGCATAAGTCTATTGTGGTGAAGTACTTATGTTTGCTCGCTTCATATAGCATGTCCTCTATCCTTGTCAGCAGGTTTGAATCTTTTTTTGTTACCTCATTCAACTTCTGGAAGTCTATGAATAACCTATGTTTGTCTCCCTGTTTCATGAATATGGTAGGTGCAGGGTATGGGCTTTCACTGGGTCGTATTATTTTGTTATTGATCAATTCATTGAGTATCCTGTTGTATTTGTCCTTCATCTGCTCTGGCACTCGCCTTACTGGCAGTTTTATTGGTTTGTTTGATCTTGTAATGATCTTGTGTGTTTCGCCAATTGCTTGTCCCACACTTATTTCTCCATAGTTCAATATTTGTTATCTCTTTGATGATTTTCCTTTTCTCTTCTTCTTCCTCTTCCTCTATTTCTCTAAACTGTTTTTTAAAATTCGTGGGTGATGCTTGTAGGCTCCTTTCCTTTCTCTGTTCGATCATTCTTTCATATCTTGCTGTCACTTTCAGATTTTCGTCTTCATCTTCTCGTAGTTTTTTCAGTATCCATCTTAGATCCTTTATCTCTTTCTTCTGATTTTCGTGATCTTCATCTCTGTCCAACTCTGTTGATCTGAGTTTATTTTTGAGTTGTTCAATCTCCTGAGCCTGGATGTCATTGTCAAGGATTAATTGCCTATTCACATCTTCCAACTGCTGGCATATTTTCTCCCATTTCTGGTTCTGTTCTTGAAAAGCTTTGTTTGACTGTGCCAGCTGATTTGTTAATGCCTTAATCTCTCTCTGGAAATTGTTGCTTTGGTTATCCAAATGATTGTCCATTTTGATTCTCAATTTGCTTAATGCGTTCTCATTCTCTTGTGCTAGTGTCGACATTCTTTCTATTAATTGTTGTATCTCAGTTCTCAATAACGTTTAAGTTTCATTTGTTTGGCGTAGGATATTTAGGACTTCATTAGATCCTGTTTCTGGTGACATTTGTAGGGTTTCCAATTCTATGGGGGATGCTGCGTCTGCCTCTGAATGTGCTCTCCTTGGGGTGGGGGTTGTTTTGTTTGTGCCTGTTTTGGTGGTACCTTTTTTACCTCATGTGTTTGGCATCTTTGATTACAAGTAGTAGTGGCTGGTAGCTTGGTGTGACTCATTGTCTTTCCCCTGCTCTATGTTAGGCTGTATGTTACATCTGCTTCCTTGCATGTTTTCTGCTATTCAGTTGCTTTGATTCTCTCTTGACTTCAAGTTCTGAATTAGGGTGTTGAACTGATTGTTCTTCTTCTGTTGTTATTTATCTGTCACGGTTGCCATGTAGNTGTGTTTGGCATCTTTGATTACAAGTAGTAGTGGCTGGTAGCTTGGTGTGACTCATTGTCTTTCCCCTGCTCTACGTTAGGTATACTTGTAGTTGTTGACTCATCTGCTTCCTTGCATGTTTTCTGCTATTTGGTTGCTCTAATTCTCTCTTGACTTTAAGTTCTGAGTTAGGGTGTTGAACTGATTGTTCTTCTTCTGTTGTTCTTTATCTGTCACGGTCGCCATGTAGCATCCATTACCAGGCGTCAAGATAGGTTAAATGGTTATTTTAAAATATTGTCTCACTTCAACCCCAGGTAGGGATGTACTCATGTTAGCTATTGCACGTATATATTTTTGTTATCCTTCTTATAACCAAAATAACTGAATACTATTTAGGTACTCCACCATCATAGCTCTGTTCCATAGATGATGTTCCTGTAGCCTCCGGCCAACTCTGATCTCTGCATCTTCTCCTTGTGTTTCCATAGCCGATCTAAGTGGCTCTGAACCTCAGCTCAACAAAGTTCTTATGTGTTTCCTATCCTAACTCAGTGTAGTTCTCAATGCAAATTGTAACTGACTTAAACTCAATTTGTACCATGTATTTAATTCACTTCGCAACCTTGCAATGTCACTAGCTGCTTAATAANTCTACGTTAGGTATACTTGTAGTTGTTGACTCATCTGCTTCCTTGCATGTTTTCTGCTATTTGGTTGCTCTAATTCTCTCTTGACTTTAAGTTCTGAGTTAGGGTGTTGAACTGATTGTTCTTCTTCTGTTGTTCTTTATCTGTCACGGTCGCCATGTAGCATCCATTACCAGGCGTCAAGATAGGTTAAATGGTTATTTTAAAATATTGTCTCACTTCAACCCCAGGTAGGGATGTACTCATGTTAGCTATTGCACGTATATATTTTTGTTATCCTTCTTATAACCAAAATAACTGAATACTATTTAGGTACTCCACCATCATAGCTCTGTTCCATAGATGATGTTCCTGTAGCCTCCGGCCAACTCTGATCTCTGCATCTTCTCCTTGTGTTTCCATAGCCGATCTAAGTGGCTCTGAACCTCAGCTCAACAAAGTTCTTATGTGTTTCCTATCCTAACTCAGTGTAGTTCTCAATGCAAATTGTAACTGACTTAAACTCAATTTGTACCATGTATTTAATTCACTTCGCAACCTTGCAATGTCACTAGCTGCTTAATAATTATTACTTTAGCCATTACTGAAAACTATTGGCTTTGATTAAGTTAATATAATTAAGTTACTTAACTTATCTGTCTATTATAGGTCACCTAAGTCTATCAGATAAAATTTGTATAACTTATGTTAAGCTATCCAGCCCTTTCTTACCAATGTTGATTATTTATTTAACTAATTAGGTTAACTGAGTACTAATCATCATTGTTTAGTTGACGAAGCCGTGCAGTGTTTTCTCATCAATCATCTGTGGGCTACTGCCTGAAGCTGATCTCCACACAACAGCTCCTCTCCTCCATTAACAATTGACCAAGTTTGCTGCACCATCTCAGCTCAATGGGAATTAATTATGTGTAACTTAAATTAGCTCAGTGCGTGTACTCATGTCAAGATACAACTGACTTAAACTCAATTTTGTAAAGTGTTTGTTGGATTTAATAAGTAAAGCAACCGGGCATTGACACTAACTGCATTAAGTTGATATTAAAGTAGCCATTACTGTAAAATTACTGGCATTAACAATTATTTATAGTATTGCAGTTTCCTACACTTACATTTAATAACAGTACATGTAAAGTCATTTATTCAGTCAATTATTGTCAAGTCTCCTACTATTAGTAATAAAGATATAATCCTAATGTTCGGCTATCCAGCCATTTTGATCATCTGTTATAATGTACATGTAGTGATTGATAGTCAGACTAGGCAAGAATCGAAAAACTCCTATCCGTAACATAAGTGCTGTTTCATGACTGGCACAAGGACCCTTTGAATCACTCCCATGATGGAATCCAGCCACTACTCGACACAACTTGCCTAGCTGAACATTTTATTAAATATCAAACCAGATAAATGAAGAATGAAAATAAAATAAACTCCGAAGAATTTATTGTTCATCAAATTTCTCTTAAATTCTAAGCTATTTATTTAAAAAGTTTTAAGTACCTGCTGATTTTGAATTTTGAATTAATCTTCTGCCAATATGGCTGTTCTTACGTAAGCGTAATTTCGCTTGTTACAATTTGTCAAATAATACTTAATCAGCTCCAGTATTTTTCTTAGAATGTACAATATTATAACTTAGTTGCATAATACAAATGAATAAGATATTTAACTAAATTTTACAATCATTTTTTTGATTAAATTTAATCACTGTTAATCTTTCGGCGCTGATCTCTTTGGTTTGCAGCTTATTCTTTGGCTGATGCCAAAAGTCTTATTATCAACTGATACTAATCTCTTATTTTTGACACATATTTTTTCTTGGTTGCATAATACAAATGAATCTAAATTAATCTAATTGACCTAAATACAATATTTCTAATCATCATCTCTTCAATCTTATTTTCATCTTAGTTTGACATTTGCAGCTTTTAGATTTGTTTGGATGATGCTATAATATATACTGTATAGGATAGTCACTTATAATGGATTAATAGGTTAATGTTAATAGTAGAAAATTACACATACTGATATTTGTATCTCATTATCATGATTTCTATTGCAATACTGAGATTGGCAACATAAATTAAAATTATTCACACTGATTATGTAAGTTCTGTAAAATCCATCCAATTAATTCTTTAGTTGACTATTTTCCATATATTTGACACCCAACAAGTAACAAAAAATATTTTTACACAACTAAATAAAGGACCACAAGGAAAACCACCACAAAGGCCCTTATGAGAAGTATTTGTTTGTGATTTGGTATAGGCTACAAAACATTCTAAAGCATATGATATGCAACTTAGTTGTTGATTTGATTCTGTTCTGCTTTAATATAACATTGAAGTTTAAATGAATCAATTGCTGCTTATTTTACACCTCAGTAATTAACACAACCGAAACTTCATAATAAAAAAAAGCCAAATGCAAATTATTGGTGTTTCATTAATAAGGAAAATATTCCATGAAAAAATATTTATTATATTTCAATTGAATATTATTAAGAAAAAATTTGCATTTAATGTATCAATACAATAAATTTTAAAATTTCACATACTGAGGATAATGACATCTGAAAATTTTGAATCTGCTTCCATTTTTTCTTTAATATGCTCAATATCAATGTGAAATGTATCAATTCCAGTGATATTATATATCATTTGGAAATCAAGTCCCATTTTACCAATAGCATTGAAGTGATCAGTTACAAGACATGCAAGGAATACAGCATTGGGCATAAATTCAGAAGCATTAACACGATCACACTAAACAGATCAAAATTATTTAAATTAGTACTACAATAAAAAAATTGGTGCATACTTATATTAAAGGGTTGAAATATGGATTGAAATTTCATTTATTTTCAAGAAAAATATTATAATTTTAAAATCCTATAATATATTTCATGATTTTAATAAATATTAACCTCTAAAAAATCTTAATTTTAAATTCTATACTGCAATTTTAAAATAATTAATGTTTAATGTACTTTAGTCAAAGTTATGTTTTCAAAATATTTTTTGAAATTAATGAGATTCAGATGGTGTAGTACAAATAATCTAGTTGATTTTTCTGGGAGTCAAATTTTCTTAGTAAGATTTAGTAATATAATATTTGTAATTTCTGATATTTTCTTTAAATAATTACATAGTTTAAAACAGCAATTATACATTATATATTACTGCTATTTCCATTTAAACACCTAGGATACCATGTAGGAATGTCCAAAATGTATGAGAATATGCTTATGTGAAATTGTTTCTATATGTTGTGACTAAATCATTAAATTGTCTTATAAGAAATTAAGCTTTTTCCTGCATTTCTTTGTTCAGAATCAATGAAATTAGTAATTCATTTGTATAATTGCTTTTAAATATTAAAGTAGAAATGACAAAACTATTTGTAAGCAATTTTAAGCAAAGCAAAATGCAACAATTTGAGAGCAATAAAAATAAGCTTAGAATCAATATAAATTAGCTTAATATTTGATTTCTAAAAAAATTAGTTCTTTATAATATTTTCTTAGCAAATTTTCCATTTTAGAGATCATTAATATATGTATCCTTAATTTCATCTGCTTTCCATATAGCTGTACTGTAACATCCTCTACCAGGCATTATTACTGTTTGTCCTTTGTTACTATATAACTTTTGTAGAAACGTGTGCTGGTAGTGAAACTTAACTAGAAACTTAATTTACTCTGCAGAAGGTTTGAATAGCGTTTACAGAACAGCCACGATTCCGGAAAAAAAATTAACATAGAACTTATAACTTATAGATGTAACATTGGTAATTCATCCAAGTAACAAAACTACTTTAGGTAAGATCCAAGATGACCAATTCCTATGGCTTCCAGCTGAAGCAGAGCATCCAAAAGTAAAGTGCTTAACCTATTAACTGGTGCTACCCTATTTGTCTCACTTGCTTAATTTCTATCTCACTTCAGAAAATACAAACTCTCATTTTCATTGTTATCTCTCAGCTCACTATTAAATAATCTGTAATTGCCAGATATTTGTGCTAGCCCATGGCATGGTATCATCACAGTGTTAGGTTTTATAAGTGCATGTACGTGTTGAATTATGAAAGAGAGATTTATTATTTCCTTATACATAACCATATACGTAACTTAATGAGTCCACAATTCGGACTGGGTAATCAACAGACCCCCAGAAGCAACATGTCGCCCCGTGCTAGTGAAAGCACTCCCGAATTGTTGCCAATCTTAAGCAATAAGTTTCATAAAGATAATAAATAAATAGAAAATACAACGGTAAAGACGGCAGTTGAGAGTAGATAAAATCTATTAAGCTATTGCTACATTTCTCTCAGGTTTTATACAAATGTTTAACTATTACCTGCCTTTGTTTACAATAATCAGATGTCAACGTAGTTTAACATGATCGAATTCTTTTCCCTCGCAAAATTAAATTTGAGCAACAATAAGCACCATTGAGGGGACATAAAACTAGCAATAGTAACCTGAGATCGAAAATAGCTACTGACGTCATAGTGATGTAAGAATACAAAGTAAAATTTTGAAAGAATAAAATCAACAAAATCCCTGAGCGACTCTACACGCCCCCTTTGCTCAAATTAATTTTCGGATAGCAGTTGAAGGGCTGGCCCAGAAACGATGTTTTGTGTGGCCATGATCATCTTTGTAGCAAGTTCACCATCCCATGTTTGGACTTCCGCGTAGTGTGCCTCTCAGGTTATCTGCATAAGTACTTCTCTTTGTGTTACCACCTCGTCCTTCTGCCGCAGAAATTTGATGGTTGGCATTCGATTGCTGATGGGACAATTTCTCCTAAGGTTATTCAACCACCTGGTAAATGTATTGTAGAACCACTCATAAAGCCAAAGGCCCTTTAGTGTGATCATTAACGTCATCATCGCATTGGTGTCAGATGTATGAGCATCGTCCACACTAATCTCAGTATTGGGGTAAAAATGTAGAAAGACTTGTTGCAGGCACCCCATGGTAGTTGCATGATCAATAAATAGTGAGCAGTATTATTGAACTTGTTTTAGCATCATCTCCTCCGGATCGGATACGTTGACTCATATCATTGTAATGATTTCAATCCTCTTTGTAACATCATAGTACTGAGTCATGGTTTCAACATTGTCCACATTAAATCTCCAGCTGCTTGGAAGAGGATAAGGACATGAGGCTGCAGCATGGCAAGTCTTTCCTGTATCGCTTGTAGTTGCATATGAATTGGTAGTCCCCGTGTAAAAATATCAGTTATGGTTAGCTTGCTGTCAATAAATACATGCTCGGAATTGCCTCCTGCAATGAGTTTCTCTCATACAATTTTGTACTCGCCTGTTCTACTAGCTTTGATCACTTGTGGTTTACTGTTGACAAAATTGATCTGATTGGATAATTGCACAGCGACCTTCTTTTTGGGCTTTCATACTTTCCATTTTGGCTGGATTAATGGGGTTTTGATCGTAGGCAGTGGAATACATAAAAGATTCGAAGTTTTGATCTTCTTTTCCATCTCACTGAACTTTGCATGGGAGGCTAAAGTGGCAGTCCCTATTGTTACTGGATAATTTATGCGGGCATCCTTAATAGTATCCCAGAACTTTCCTCAGAGTCCCCTTTGTTGTAGGTGTTCAATCTGTTGCGTGGAGATTCATACGCGGGAAGTAGTACGTCCAGAGCAACGTGTCGCCCTGGGGATTGTAAAATGACTAACTCCTCCTTGGTGAACATCTCCGTAAGGCACCACTTCATCATTGAGAGGACGTCTTTATCGCGGCTGTTGACCAGAACTCTCTGCTGCACATTAAGATCATCGAGAAACTCGCTCAGATCATGCTCGACCATTAAAATGCGTTCATCTTCTGTTATGGACCATTGTGGCATTGGTTTAGGAGAGATTGCATTACCTCCGAATTTTTCTAAGTTTACTTTTTTGATCAAGTCTGAATATGGGGAGACATTTGTACCGCCAAAGATGCTAGTAGCTCCTCCTCTCGAAAAAATTGCTATGGTGTCCGCATCACCTGGTCAAAAATGGTGATGGGAATAATCTTGCCTTCTTTGTTAACATGCCTAGCTGACTTGATAAATTGACCATACCCGCATTCAGGATACTTCATTTGCTGCATGTTGAATAGAACTTCGTTTTTACCATAGATGTTGAACTTGGTGACTTGATCAAGAAATTGTTGTGTTGATCCAGGCAATTGTTCTACAAATCTTCTCGTACTTAGGGGAGTGTTATCTGAATGAAATATGGCGAATTTTGTCTTGGCGGTGGCGCCCCACATGTACTTCTTTACTGTATCGGAAAAAATATTGATGTCTGATGGACAAATCCCAAGTTGATTGCTAGTTAACATAATCGACATCCTGCCAGTAACACTGCTTGCCCCCACCAGTCAGGCATAATATTTTTCAAACTTGTCCATGGCCTGCTTCGTTTTTCCAGGAGAAGAAGGAGGACTACACTTATACAGCAGCCAGTTCTTTACTTTCCAAGTCAGTGGGCAAATGGCTAATTTATGAATCGTTAATTTTGTGAGTGATGCCCTCTTTTCGTGTGACATGGGTATCTGTAATTGAGGCTCCTTTGTGAGGTATATCACGAGTATCCAAATGGCTCCTCTGGCATATATGTCTGGCAGATTCTTCTCTGCAAAGAGACGTTCCTTAAAATTTTTCTTGTTATAAGAGACTTTGATGTCTCGAAGGGTTCATTCCACTAATGAGTGATAAATCTGTGATGGACTGGATATATCTAAATGGGGCCAATCAGACTCGGGGTTGAAATCTGCCTTTAGATCAGACCAGATAGTTTGAATCTCATTTAGTAGTTGGCCGCTCTGAGCGAAGGCAAAACTAACTCTCATATCAGTTATGGTAACTAGTGAAGGAGTGTTGGGATCCGTAACTTCCAGGGTCTGTGATTGGAGCAGGACATCAATAATCGATTTCTGGTCAACAGCTAGACGGTGGGATGGCACCCTTTGACACAGAAGTAAATCGGTATATATGAGCCTAGTGATGGGAAGGTGGCTCATGGAATGTGAAGAGATAGGAGCGTAATCATCTTTCAATAGTATTAAGAAATTCTGCATCTGAAAATGTAGGTTCTCTATTGATTCAGGTACTGTAGTTTCGTATTTGCCGCGGACTATCATTATCAGACAGATGCCCTCAACTTTGGCGATGTGGTAAGCAATCTTGATTTGTTCCATTATGTCCTCTGTTTGTATCTCAGTTATCTGTAAGAAGTAAATAAAGAGGAGGTTTTGGAAATCTATGTTTACGAACTTGAAGCTATCAATGGTTTGCCACTATTCAAAAACTGGCATAAGTTGTATATATTAAAGTCGTCATTGAAAAAGGTGTGAACTGTGCTACGCCAATACAGATGACTCAAACTTTCCATCATCCTGGAGTCGTAACCAATGATCATATTGATTTTGGGGCGACGGGAGGCATCTATGACAAAGGGAATAACGTCAATAGAGCAGGTCATGTCACGTCCATTGTATGTACAGCAGAGTTGATTTTTCATCTCATCTGATATATTATCACGGATAATGGCTATGGCTTTTCTTGTGGCAATATAGTACGAGTGTAGGGTTTCATCGCCAACTTTAGATATTTTTCTTCTTCTCTCTTCTGTCTTCTGAGATCTCACAGTAGAAGTGGCAGTGGAAGAGGTCGAAGGGGCTATCAANTTAGTAGTTGGCCGCTCTGAGCGAAGGCAAAACTAACTCTCATATCAGTTATGGTAACTAGTGAAGGAGTGTTGGGATCCGTAACTTCCAGGGTCTGCGATTGGAGCAGGACGTCAATAATCGATTTCTGGTCAACAGCTAGACGGTGGGATGGCACCCTTTGACACAGAAGTAAATCGGTATATATGAGCCTAGTGATGGGAAGGTGGCTCATGGAATGTGAAGAGATAGGAGCGTAATCATCTTTCAATAGTATTAAGAAATTCTGCATCTGAAAATGTAGGTTCTCTATTGAT
>CABFPE010000539.1:442821-461944 GCA_900660155.1 Hofstenia miamia | reverse complement strand
TGAACTGAGCACCAGTAGACTACCATTTAGGATGACCCAGCTACACGCCTCCTCAGATACAACATCAGAATGCACTGTACAATCAAAAGAAAGAGAAAAGCGGATGTCAAAAATAGATGAGGAAACATTACACCCCTATTTCATGGGAACATCGAAAATGCGCTACAATGCATTCGCAAAACTATCACCGGAAACAAAGTCCCATATAAGAAAAACCTCAAGGATCGAGGGAAATTCTTACCGATTGTGCTTGATGCTAACAACAGGCCAAAAGTTAATGTAATTATTAGCTACCCCCGAGAAATGAACGAAACATTAGAAAGGCCATATATGCGCAGCATGGTGCACGTCATTTTCGATGACGCATTCACATTAGATACAGCTCAAGTGATAATGGCATATAAGGATAAAATCGCGGAGATACCAGAAATCAATATGGATGCAGACAATCTTACAATTATACACATTCTGAAACAAAAAGAGTACATGAAAGCATTACAAAAGAAGGTAGATGACACAACTAGGATGGCAAGAGTACAAAATGTTAGAATTGTACTAATAACAATCACAACGCAAGAGGAGATTCCCGACCATCTGGAAATAGCATGTCAGCTGGGAGAGAATATTTTCCCATGGCAAAAGTCGGATACAAATACTACAATTCCAGAACTGATATGCCTGGATTTACAGATAGACTAATGGGCGCAGATTTATCAAATCATGGTAGATCCGTGCATAGCAATCGATTTATACAGGCAAACAAAAACTATAGAACTAACAATGGACATGGAGGGCATCGAAAAAGCAAACACGCTGTTTATAAAGTGCAGCCTCACACAATGCCAGGAGCATCTACAACAGATTCAAACGATCTGGAAAACAATGAAACTACAGCAAAAAGTAGAAGAGGGATGGCCTAAGATAAGAATTGACGCACCATCAAGAAAATTCCACAAATCAATTGAAGTAGCTTTAATGGAAGTAAACCGCGCCTATGAACTGAATACAAAGAAAGATTTTAAGCAAATGATATTCGAGGAGAAGAACGCACCAGAGATACATTTCAGAACTACAGCATGGATATTAGCCATCTTTACGACAGAAGAAGTGGAATTAAAATTACTGATCTCGCGACAAACCTGGCATAGATTAACAAAAGCAAAACGATATGAAATCGCAATATCCCTGATCAACACACAAACAAAGAATTGGTTGTTAAAGGGACATACTGGAAAACTAGAATCACCAAACAGAACAGAAAAACCAGTGCAAGCCATGGAGAAATTACTAAGTAGGATTATTATGCAAGAAAACCCGTTGGGGAAGATATCATTGATAAGCATTGGTAACAAGACGGGGATATGCCCCAGTGAAATTACTATATTTGATGAACTGATGAGAAAATACATGTGGGGAGCAACATCCGAGACACGGGTGAAACAGCTTCAAAACCAGCCATGGCTCACAACCAAAAAGATCATAAAAAGGAAACTTGCGAGCACAGCAGAAATCCGCAACATAATAACACAGAAGAACGTGCAGAACATATTAGATTACGAAATGAGACGTTATGAAAAAGATAGTCCGCGATGCACATTCACTAAGATCCTTAGAAGTGCCGAAATGATGAAGAGAGGAGGAATTACAGAACCGGTAGAGGTGTGCAAAATCGTCACAAAGTCCCAAGCAGAAATGCTGGAAGAAGAACAATTACTGACATCATCTAGACTATTGTTATCTCCCAAAACACAGCAAATGATTGACAGAATTAATATAGAAAAGTGGGGAGAGATCAGTCCAGCTAAGACAATCGAGTGGATTGATACAGACAATGAGCGTTTCTTGGTCGAAATCAAAATAACAAAAGAGTCCAAAGACATAAGAGAAAGGAACTTCCAGTGCATCCGAGAACAACAAATGGTAGCAACAATGAAACTTATGTTTACCAAAGCCTTTACAAGAACAGAACTGGAGGAATTGCTAAGACCATATAATCAACTCGCCATTGACGTGGAATGTATTACCTCAAGAGTAGAGCTAACAGAGGAACTACAGCTAAAACTGAGCCAAAAGGAACTAACACAGGCATTCTGGGACATGATTCCTGAAGCGAAAATGAAGTACCCTGCCACAATAGGGTTAGCAACAGCATTCACCACAGAAGGCACGTACTGGCACATAGAATGAGAAATCAAAATGAAACTACTCATATGCACACTGCCAGAGACTATCACAGTACCCATGGTTCTACCACGTTAGAGAATTCCCAAGGACGTCAAAGTCACGAAAACCTTCTTACATGAGTATAAATCATATGTCAACACAGAAAAGAAAGCAAAAGCCATAGTCAACAGAGAAGATTACAAAAAGTTGAAAGCAATACTGTTACAACAATATTGCCGGATCAACTGTACATGCAAGGAAAACCTATAAATGTACAATTACAAGACTTGAGAAATGAAATTGAAGAAAGAAATCCAAGAGCTATAATGTTATTCTCAGGAGTGAACAATATAGTTTGGACTGATATATGGGAGAAAAGATATCGATACTACGACGTCACAAAAAGGGTCGAAATCATCACTATGATGAGATTAAATAAAAACGACCCTAATACAATCACAGAGGAAGAAGTCAGGAACAACCTCAGCTTCTTCTATAAGGATGTGGCGAACACTCAAAGTTTAAGAAAAGTCTTTATGTTCTTCTACCCTGATAACTAAATTCGGGAAGATTTAGCACATACGCATAGAGCCTACGCACAGATGACTCTTATGATCAGCATCAAGGGTATATCAAAAATATTATGACATCTTCTCGCAGAAAATCAATGAGTTGAGAGAGTTAACACCCTATAGCAGAAGATATTAGAGAAACCCAGTTCCTAAGATACGCAAACATTACAACCACAGAAAGAGAAGCAGTGCTAAAGATGACAAAACAGGCGGAATTCGGAAAGACAACATGGTCTGATCAACAGGTGTAATGTAATAGAAGAAACTAAGCAAGCAGTAACATTTAATAAATCCTTACCCGCAATAACACAGTCAATGTTACAAGGTAACAATGAATCAATGGTGATAAAGCCTGGTAGAGGATATTACAATGGATTTGCCCAACAAAACAGAAAAACCAATGCAGACAATGGAAAAAATAATTAGTCACATCATAATGAACAAAAACTCGATAGGGAAAATGTCAATAGTTGATATGGCAAACAAATAATGATATTTGAGGAACTGATGAAAAAGCACATGTAGGGAGTGACATCAAGACATGGCTGAAACAACTGGAGAAAAATCATAAAACAAAAACTAGTGAGCACTGAGGAGATCAGAAACGCAGCAGTGCAGAAAAATGTGCAGAAAATACTAGAGAATGAAATGGAAAGGTATGAGTGAGATAGTCTGTGATGCAAATTTACCAAGTAATTAAGAGTGTGGAGACTATGAAAAAAGGTGGGATAACTAAACTAGTGAAAGTCTGTGAAATGATAACAAAATCACAGAAAGAAATCATGGTGAAAGAGGAACTGCTAACATCCTCGCAATTACTACTATCTACCAAAACACAACAAACAATCAACAGGATAAACATTGAAAAGTGGGAAGAAGTGAGCCCAGCTGGAACAATTGACTGGAAAGACATGGATGATGAACGTTTCGTACATGCACTGAGCTAATGTAGGGTACACATAATTAATTCCCATTGAGCTGAGATGGTGCAGTGGGCTTGGTCAATCGTTCATGAAGGAGGAGAACTGTGGTGTGTAGATTGGCTTCAGGCAGTAGCCCACAGATGAATCAATGAGGAAACGTCACATGGCTTCGTCACCTAAACAATGATGATTAGTACTCAATTAACCTAACCAGTTAACAAAGAGGAAACGTCTGGCGGTTATCAAATCAGTAAATCCTCACCCGCCATTTACTTGAGTGATAGTGACTAATGATAATACACTGTGCAAATAGGCCAGGTGGAGGATGTTACATTAGCAACAGTGCCAACAACAATGGGCCCATATGAACAAATAGAACAACAAATTGAAGCAAAAATTCTGATATGCATGCTGCTGGAAACAGTATTGATACCAATGATCCTTCCATGATGGAGACTGCCAAACTAGGTCAAAGTCGTCAAAGCTTCCTACATTAATACAAGTCTTATGTCAACACAAAAGAGTAAGCAAGAATGGTAATAGAATGAGATGATTACAAGAGAACAAAGGAGATAATGCTGAAAAATGATAATTGCAAAAGAGTGTACATTGAAGAGACAATAACACCATACCAATTGTACACACAAGGGAAACCCATCACATGCAACTAAACCTAGGAATTATATCTATACTATTTTAGATCCAAATTATTTACTATAATGTGACTGATAATGTGACTGAACATGTAGTAGTTACTAAATGTAAGTTGCTCATAATTAAGCTAGTTAGTAAAGCCAATATATTTCTGTAATGGCTAATTGAACATTGATAGAGCAGCTAGTAATAAGCCTGGTTGCTTTAAAATGAAACACTTTTACAAAAAAGATACTAAGTCGAATTGTGTCTTGTCTTGAGTATACACCAAGCTAGGATAGGGCACACATAAGTTACATTGTTTAGCTGAGAATTGGAACTCAACCAACTGGATGATCAGTGAACACGTAAAACTGGATGTGGAGTTAGCTTCAGGCAGATGCCACTTTTGATCATTGGTGGGAATACTGCATGGCAGCTAATTCTTGTTAAGTGACGTTGACAGAAATACACAAATGCTAAAGCAGTATTAAGTTAGTAAATCCCTACCCACAAATATGCAGCTGATATTATATAGTAACAAAGGATAAACAGTAATGATGCCTGGTAGAGGATTTTACATTAATTATGCATAAGCTTGACATATATCCAAAACAATAATAAAGAGGTATGTCCTAAAATTGGTAAATTACCGAAAAATCTGTGTTATAAAATTGCGCAGTGTTGTGCTCCTTAAACTTATACCTACGCAAATTTTATGGTACCAAGCTTTCTGTAGACTGTTTACAGGCTTAATTCTAAACCAAAACAATTTATTTAAGTCTAGATTAAAGTTTGTTCCAAATACTACTGAATAATCTGTAACTATCCAATATAAATTGTTATTCTCTCAATTTATAATTTTGCACAAGAAGGCAATTTCTGCTTACTTCACTGTTTACTCTTATTTTTGTTTGTTAGTTATTAGAAACAGCTGCAAGTTCAATATCAATCGTTTTGAACTAATGTCCTTTCCAATTCTATCAGTAAAGGTAAACAATTCTACTGATTTGTTATATTAGTAGATTTTATGTGCTTCCACAATGCTAGTTTTCACCAAGAAACATTTAAGCAGGACTACAAAAATACTTGTCACCTTACTGTTCACTTCTAACTAGTTTGTCAGGTCAGTTACTTAATTATTATTCCAATTTTGTTATGTTAGTATGTACAAACAATCTGTTAAAATCTGGGTTAGTTTTGAATGTCACAAATTTCCTAGGAACCAAAAACATTTCAATTTTCTAATTTAACACAAGCAAAATCAAAAGTAACCTTCTATACTTAAAATCAGAGTTAAATTGAACTGCAAATAGAATTTTTTTTAAATAACATGAAGGAGTTACTTGTTTATGTAAGATATTATTCTAATATCAGTCAAATTAACTCCTGGTGTTTGTATATGGTTTTCAGTAGGATATTTTTAGTGCTATAAGGTCTACGTCCCCTAAAACTATCAATCTGAACTCTATATATTTTAACTGTTTGCTGGTAACTGCTTTTTCTCTAATTCCTTTGACAATCTTTGCAAATGATTTAAATATTTGTAATCACAACACTGATACATTATCAAATGATTATTTGCAAACTCTATCATCTATAACAAATCAAAATATCACCTATCTTAACTATAACTACAATTTCCTGCACAAATACTTAATCCTTCCAGAATTTGGATCACCCACTATAAATATAATAACTTATAGGAATGTAATGCTAAATTATAATAAATTAGCTATTCATCAGCTCAATTTGTCACAATATAACTGACTTATTCTTTATTGCAACAACAATCTTGCACACAAACTCTTCTCATTTGTTTTTAAGCACCACTTTGTCAAGTACACCACTGCACTTCTTTGTTGGAGGTCTCTTTGAATGCTGCAGACCTCTCTCAGCTCTAAATGTGTTGTAGCACCTCTGCTCTCTGCATTCTAATTTTAGAGCACCCCAGCACCAATATCTGTCTTTTTCTGCGGTGTTCCATCCTTTTATTGACACTTTACGTCACTTTTGCTTGATTGGCTGAAAGTCTTACAAACCTGACGAATCCAGTGCTTCATTCAGTCTCTTAGACTTAAGGAGTCTTAGGAATTTTATCCAACTGTCTGTAGGGCTGTTTTTGTATAAAGTTGGTTCCCAAAATAGCTTATAGAGTAAGCAAACTCAACAGTTGTGGTTAAGTAATGTTTATCAGATTTGATAAGATGATGTGATTCTTCTTTTTTGACATTCTGTTTTTCATCATTTGTGATAACAGGTGCCTAGAGGGGATATCTTCTAAGAATTGCGGCATTACTATGCACCTGATTAAATTCTTGCTTCCTATGTATATATTTTCTTAGATAAGTGAACCAGTGTTTGAGTTCTAAAAATTTTTTTGGTGATCAATCCAAATTCTCATATTTAAAAGATACCACAGCTAATGGTATAGCAATACATCCCATTATTTTGGCAATGATAAAACCTTTATATCAAGTATTGCAGGAATAATTTTGCTGTTCACTATAATATTGCTCTATAGTGAATGATCTGTTTGTTTATTCATTCCATATTTATGCTAATCTATTCTAGCACATGAACATTTTCTAATAACTTGTGTTAATTCACAGTTTATCAAATTTTGCTAAAATTATTTACCCATCACTGATTGACTTTATTTCATATATATCAGGAATTGTTGAAAAGACATTGTTGATTTTGAAAACCTCATTTTGAAATTGTGGTAAATATCCTCTTTGAAAAGTTTGGTCTGACTTTGAAATTCTAAATAAATCACCATTATGAAATAATGATTTTTGTTGGCAACATGTATTAACACTAATTAATTTTCTAATTAAATGTCGTATGTCCTTTTTTCTCACAGATTTTGGAGTCATTCTAATTGTATGATTTATATGAGAATTCAATACATTAATTATTTGTTGCAGCTTGTCTGCATATTTGAAATTGTTGGTAAAGTGTAGATACTTAAATAGAATTTCTTTTAAGCACCCTATAGCTCTTTCTGTGCAAACAGCCTTCATGTTTGAATTTGTGCTATACAATATAATTTTATTTCTTTTACAAAAATTGAAAAATTCAGCTCTGAATTCACTTCCATAATCAATCCAAATTCGTTTAACATTACGCCAGTTCTTAAATTTCTTAAAAGCAGACAACACATGACTAGATTTTTTTTTCGCAAATGCAGTAGATAAAATATCATAACAAACAAGTAAGTATTTTATTCCTCTATTGTACAAAGCTAGAGATTCTAATGCAAGTCCTGGAACACATTGGTTGCTGATTATACAAGTTTCAAGAGGTAACTTAATATTCAAGGATTCTCTTAGTTTTCCACTAAGCCAATACCCCGATATTGAACATTACTATCTAACTACACATCCTGGATTGCATGTGTATGAAGGTGATTGAAAAACTAATTTGCAAGGAATATCACCAGTTTGCAGTGCTTTTTTGTTCGTGCTTTTCTAGTTTTCAACAAAATACCTGAAATATTTGTATTTAAAAAATTTACCATTTATTAATGACTTTTTTTGTAGTGATTGGCTTAACAAATTAACATGCGCACATCCACGCCAGTGCCTCAGAGACACTGCTTGATTTATTATTTTAAATTTTACTTTAAAATAACATTTAAAATGTGTGAACGTTTATGAGAACTTATTTAATACATATTGAAACATATTCATGATAATTATATATAATTATATAAAAAAATAANTGCTGTACACGGAATTTTTTAGATAAAATATCATAACAAACAAGTAAGTATTTTATTCCTCTATTGTACAAACAAAGAGATTCTAATGCAAGTCCTGGAACACATTGGTTGCTGATTATACAAGTTTCAAGAGGTAACTTAATATTCAAGGATTCTCTTAGTTTTCCACTAAGCCAATACCCCGACATTGAACATTACTATCTAACTACACATCCTGGATTGCATGTGTATGAAGGTGATTGATTGAAAAACTAATTTGCAAGGAATATCACCAGTTTGCCGTGCTTTTTTGTTCGTGCTTTTCTATTTTTCAACAAAATACCTGAAATATTTGTATTTACAAAATTTACCATTTATTAATAACTTTTTTGTAGTGATCAGCTTAATAAATTAATGTATTTGTAGCCACTTTGCTGATTTTACGTGTACAAAATGTTTTGTATAAATAGCATAATCGTAGTTTATAATTTTATAAATTTTTTGCAATATTCCAATTGTTAGTCTACTTTCTGCCAACTATCAAAGCAATGACATAGTTTTACTACGCATTTGGAAAGACCAATCTATAATGCTTCTCATGTGGCTTTGCTAAATATTACATTTCTCATAGGATTCAATAATGTACAACATCAATTGTGGAGTTTTATTGACGCAAATGGAAAAAAACATGGTGCTTATGTGAAGGGTATATATGTGAAAAAGATAGAACATGATTGGATTACGTTACAGTATTATAATTTATACTGCAATGTACTCACGTTTCACATTCTCAGAGTGGTAGCATCCTGTTATTGGATCAAATACCCTTAACTAGTACATACATGTAAAAAGGTATAGAAACTATATTTATTTTTCTAAAATATTTACAAAAATTTAACACAATGTGATTTGCAAGACAATTTACTAGTTTAATATCATATTTCCCGCGAAAGTTTTTTAGTTACTAAAAGCTTAGAATTTTCTCCAAGTACTTTGACATATCACTGAGGTAGAAAATGGGAAAGCCCATTTTCAAGTTGCAATATAATTGCAACCCCATACTGTGTGTTTATCTGTGCAGTGTCCAGGATTGTGAGCCAAGTGTTTTTGGTAGGTTGCTAGCTGGACTTGCATTTGGAATTGTTGAAGTTTGTGAGTTGACTACATTTAAATGCTTTAGAATATAATTATCATTTGAAATAATGATGGGAACAGAGCCATTAATAATTGGTGGATGTCTTCTTTTGTGTATAACTATACACTTTTCTTTTACTGGTGCAGGTGGAGGATACATCTCTTGCGTTAGAGAGTTATACCTCATTGGTGGAATTGTAGATACTACCAATTGAACTGGTTCTTATTGTTTCAATAGATGTTTGACTAGTTATTTAGAAGTATGAATTTGTGGAGACGAGAATTATAATTAATTTATCTTGTGATTTGGAGTGAATATATAGATAGACTAACCAATAGAATTGTATTTTATATAGATAGACTAACCAATAGAATTGTATTGTAAAATCATGTGATGTATAACCAGTAACATTACGTATGTTAATTTAGGCTTTGATAAATATTGAAAAATCAATAAATAAGTTATATAAAATAGTTTCTCAGTAAGAGTTTTTAATAATGTTTCATACAGGCATTTATTTATAATATATGTAACAGTATTTACTGTGTTTATTATATATTTTCTTTGTAAAATCCTTTCAGAAAGTAGTAAAGTTTATCTTTCAACTACATAATGTCATTTGTAGAATGTCTAAAATTTAGTTTATATTTGATATTAAATAACAACACCATTCATACTTCAAAATACAGAAATAAAATCTGAATTCACAATAAAGATTAGTCGTATTTATGTTAATGTACATTTTTCTTTCTTGTTCTTGAAAGTGTATTCTAATACCATATTGAAATTTTCATTTTTTTCAATGCCTATGATGAAAAGATATTTTAATTTTAACACAATATGCAGTTTTTTACAATGATTTTGACTAATTTGATCAGTTGAATTCATGTGTACAGAATAGAAAATGAAATGTATATCAGTACTGAAAGAAAGGAAAGAAGTCAAAAATTGTAAGTCTACAAACGTGGAAAAGTCATAGACAATTTAAACTCAAAGAAATGAAAAACATTGGAAATAAATGTAAAGCTACAAACTTGGAAAAGCCATAAACCCGGTGTTTATTTAACTCTTAATATAAAAAACAATGATGACATTTAAAAGTGTAAACAATTTCTTAAAATGATTAATAAATCATATCATTGGCATTTGTATGCATACAAATTAGGAAGAGTGAAATTAAAAAACATGTTGTGATAATAATTGAGATTTTTCCAACTTGTTAAGAAAATTTTTTGTGTATTGACAGCATATGATTTGAAAATGTTTGAGATAATTGTTAAAGTGATTTAAATTTCATGTTTGTAAAATTTAAGACAGCTTTTATATTTGGTAGAAAACAATTTTACAATGGAATACATTTTCACATTTGAACAATGAGGTGTAAATAAAAAATTATTTAATGTTAACACTTTGTTTGAAAAGGTCCAACATTGTACACACAGCAGCATAATTGAATTTTACATGGCTGAAAGACAATTACCCTAAAAATTTTTTGGTGAGCTTATTTTTAATTAAATTTCTTAATTGTTTTTTAATAATATTTCTAGTCAGTTTTACAGATATTTCAAATCTATTTTAAATAATTGCTGTCTGATATTAATTTAATTATATACTTTATCAAAAATAAAAGTGTTGTTTGTATGATATTAATTATTTTTAATTGCATTTGCTTTACCATTTAATTGTCATGTGTTTTATACTGTGAATATCACCTCATTTGACTTGCATATTAATCATAAATTTAGATACTTAGATACTACCATGTGAAACTCATAACATGCAAATACACATTGCATATGTTCCATACAGCATTCCCATCCCAACATGAAGTTATGACAAATATTATCATTGTTCATTGGACTTAAGATTGTTATATGAACTTTGTCATCATTTATTAGTGCATTTATATTTATTATTCATAAAAATTTATTATTCATAAAAGTACATTTTCTCTGTATGGTGAGAGGATTTGCCTGTGAAAGCATGTGTTATATTTATTTTAAAAATTTTTTTTATTTGGAAATATTTATATGTTTAATATTTTACCCAAAAAAATTGCAACAAAATATTTGTAATTTGAAAAACGTGAATATTTTGAATATAGAATTTCAATGGTTTTAAAAATTGATCATTCAATATGAAAGGAAAAATTGTTTTATTTTGAACAATAGATGCCAGCAAATCTAATCTCATGACATTTTGAAAATTTTTTAACTTCTATGTATAATGGTTAAATTTTAAACAAAAAATTGCAAAATATTTTTGTTTGTCAACAAAACAGAACATATTCCAATGACTTTAGATATAGATAACTTTAGACCACCTGATATTCAAAGTCCACAACTGTATCATAATCACACCAGATAAACCCACTAAGATCTCAAATGTCAAATATCCGCATATTATTTGCCCTATATTACTATTATGCATTCATCAAGTTATTATGAAGAATGCTTAAGATAATTTAAAATTAGCAAGATTTGTAAAGTACGTGGTTAAAAATAACAAGAAGTTTAACATCCACTTCAAAAATAACATATATTAACATTTATTTTCCTCAATTTTAATTGAGGAATTTTTATTATTTCTTAAATACCCTATTATTAAATACCTGATATTTTTGGTAGCACTGGGCAAGTTACATAGAGTTATTCACCAGGGACATTAGCTAACTGAGAATAGTTTGGGAGGTCATCTTAATGGCTGTATTTGAAGTGCAGTTGCTTGCCACCTTCACACTACTCATTAGTAGATTGCAAATAATTGATTTAAGGAAACAATAGAAGACAATAGCAAAATTTATACATGAATATATATATATATATATATATATATATATATATTTATTTATTTATTTATATAGCTTTTGAAATTTAAATCTGACCCAATTCTTTAATTCCTTTTATCACTGTTGGATTAAGGTCTTCTATTTTCGTTTGGCCTAAACAGACAGTTAACTATAGTATGAAATTCAATCAAAATATGCAAGCAACTAAGCAAAATTAATATAAATAAATTAATATAAAGTTGATCAATATTACTTCAACTATATTGAAAAATATAGAGAGTATGCATGTAGTGTGTAACTGAAAACAATAGGTGTCCATTTTTCAGTGTGTATTGTTTTTTAAGAATTGACATTGAACTTTTATGTTTTATTACTTAGAACATTTTTTAAGAAAGATTTTAATTAACTGATTTTATATTCTAAGAATACACTGAATGAAGTCCATGCCAATAGGACACCCTCAACTATAAATTATCAATTGCACAGCATCTGTAGCAAATGTTTCTAGAAAACCTCATTGAGCAAATAGATATTTGAAAGTGCATGACTATTTGTCAATTCTTGAAATTAACAAAGTTATAGCCAATGTGTTTTATGACAAGTTTCTGTAACAGAGTTATGATGTTGTCATTGTAATATACAATGTCTCAACATGCTAAACTATGATTTTATGTAAATTAGGGGAATAAAGTGAATAGATATAAAACCCAGTATTTTAAATTGTTTTAAAGAAGTACAGTACAATATTATTTCTACAATATAATATTGTAAGATGTGGCATTGAAAATATCTACTTGATCATTTTAAATGAATTTTAATGGACTAAAACTAAGGTCAGTTTTACAAAATCAAACGCCAAGTTGCATGGCAGAATAATTATATGTTTAAGGTTTGTTTCCATTATCGACTTTTATTAGAAATTTTTTGTTAAAAATGCAAATATTTTTGTTTACATTGGCGATATTTTATCAATCGTTTTTTATCAGAAAATGCGGAGTTGGAATAACGAAAAAATACCAATTTTTTATCAGATGATAAACTTATCATCTTTTGATCGAAGTTTCACTAGTCTGTTCCCTACTTCAATTATTTTCAAGTAGCTCTTCTACAAGCTTTAGTAATGTTCACAACATCGAATTTTATCAGATTATAAATTATCAAATGACAATAATGAAGCTGTTTTGCCAAAAATTGGGGAGAGTGTTCAGACTATTGACATTTATCACTGATTTCATGACAGATGATAAGAAACAACCGCGCCATGACAGTAATCAGACCAAAGTCACTGTATATAATCACCGTCGTATGATTTAATATTGATTTAAATACTTATGAAATCAATCATTTACTATTTTTTTCGGTTTTTACTAATATATTTATTTTATTTGTTATAAATATCCTAATTTTAAACTTAAAAGCTTCATTCCAGATGAGAAAACTAAAAAATTCAGTGGCTTAATTAGGTCTACATTTTTTTACTTTTTCAAAATCACTTTGAGGGTTATTTTGAGCTATCTCTCCGCTCTTTTTTGTGCAAAATACGCAAAATTATCAGCATAATAACCCTAATCCAAACTACTTTCCAGACCTATCTCTAGTTATATTCATAAACCTAACCCAAGACAAACCCTAAGTATACAACACTAAATTTAAACTTAATTGTATCCTAATCCAAACCTTACACAATGCCATAAACCTAACATTATACTATGTACTTCATCATGATAAAGCTGACTCAATGAAAACATTCATTTTGATATATATATATATATATATATATATATATATACAGGGTGTGTCAAAAATAGTTTGACTTTCTAAATTACAATAACTGTTTGTTTATATGAAACCAAACAATAATATATGCAAATAAACAAACTCTAATAAGGGGAATTACAGATGTATTAAAACAAATTTTCAAATAGTCCTCCATTCTGCTCAGTAGTAAGTTCGCATGTTGTTATCATATTCTGGACAGCTTGATGTAATTCATCAATGTTAAGTGAATCTCCTTTTTAAATCATCCAGGTTGGTTTGAATGTATGTATGACATACCCGTGACTTTAGAGTAGACCACAAATAAAAGTCAAGTGGACTCAGGTCAGGTAATATAGTGTAGCACAATCCAAGAATTAACGCTGCTAAAGACAAATGAATAAGAGATTAGTTGGTCAAGGAAGATTATCATCTAATTATGATTAAATTAAAATTAATTGTAAAGCAAATTCAATTTAGATTTATCATCATTAATTTTGTAAAATGCAGCTAAGAAACAACATTTACCAAATAGTAGTTGTCGAAACAATTTGGCAAAAACAAAAGGGGCAATATTGCTTCCATTATTTTTCAGCCTTTTTGGCAGAAGATTCAAAATTCAAATTCGACAGGTACTTTTGGATCTGAAACTATAAATAGAGAAAAATCATTTGGAAAATTTTTGAAGTAAATTCTTCGAAAATCTTATTTTTAGATTTTATTTGGTTTGCTTATTATTAAATAATGTCAAGCGAAAGGGTCAATGCATTAGTAGTGGCAAGGGCACACATCAGGAGCGATTCGAGGGTCCTTGATCCAAGCCACGAAACTGCATTTATGTTAGGGGTACGATTAGGAGTTTTATCTCTGATTAGCTGACTATTGATTCTTTCATTAACATGTATGCAATAATAAAAACCTCAGAGAAAATGGTTGGATCATAGGTTATATTAATTAGACTATGTAGGTGACCTATAAATAGACCAATAATGAGACTGAGCGTGTATTACTAATTAAATGTAGGCTACGAAGCTGCAAGTAATTATCTATTTAATTATTTAAATGAATTAAAGTCAATATTTTTCAGTAATGGCTAAATGAATATCTATTAAGCAGCTAGTGACACTACCTGGTTGCAAAAACAAATTACACAATACAAATTGTGTTTAAGTCAGTTACATCCAGCCTTGACGGTTGCACTGAGTTAGGATAGGGAACACATAAGTTACTCTGTTGAGCTGAGGTTCGGGAACAATCCATCGATGACAATAACTACTTGTTGGGAGATTCGGAGATTGGAGTTGGCCGGAGGCCTTATGAAAGATCATCTACTAGGAGAACTGCAGCATTCTGTCCACACCTAAACAGTGTTCGATTACGATATAGTTAATCAAAGTCAACTAAAATATTAATAGAATAAAGCAGTTAGTAAAAGTACATCCCTACCCACACTTAACACAGAATTACATTTAAAAGGAATTAGTCAAAGTGAGTTAGAGCTTGGTGGCGGATGCTGCACTAGAAGGCCATGCATGACCAAAACCTCTGCCAATAACACGCTCAGCTGGCAACTGAGTGCTGATGAAATCCCTGGCTTGTTTGGAGTAGTGTGGTGGCGCACCATCATGCTGAAAAATAACCGACTGCATTTTTTGTTTCTCTCTTATTTCTGGAAACATATGGTCACGGAGCATACTGGTGTAATTATCCTGATTTACTGTACCCTGAAAGAAAAATAGCTTTAGCACATAATTTGCACTGAATGCTATGCACGGAAATCAATTTTCAGGGTGCAAGCATTCTGTTATTACTTGCGGAGAGTTCTCAGACGCCCATATAGTGCAATTATTCTGTTTGACCATTCCATCCATATAAAAATATGCCTCATCTGACCGAAGCACATTTTTGATCAAATTAGCATTAGCTAAATTCCATTGTGCAAATTCGAGCCGATAATGATTATTTGATTCAGTAATAGTTTGATGTAAGTCAATTTTGTATGTCCACATACCACCTGCTTTAAGAATTCGACAAACACTTTTTTCAGAATTGTAGTAACTGCACCAATAGAAGAAGAACTTGCATGGCCATGCACATTTCTTTCTTACAGAATTTTCAGAGCACTCACTACCATTGGTTTCCGGTCTTCTGGGAGCAATGGTCTCTCTGCTTTAACAGCATTGTGCAAGGATTTTTTCTTTTCCAGTTTTCTCATCATGCTAGTGACAGCTGTAATAGAAAAAATGTATTTATATATATATATATATATATATATATATATAAAAATATACCTTCAAACTAGTTTCATTTCTTAAAGTCTCATCACTACTAAATAAGATGCTATAATGACGAAACAAAGAATTGCCTAATATCTTCTACACAAATGCTTAGAGTCATACAATTGTGATGGCAATATGTACATGGTTATGTACTTCAGTAATATGAAGAAATAATGATTTTGCTGATCACTTCATTAACCACTGAAACTTTTTTAGTGTGTACAGTAATTATATAAATAATAATATAGTAGTAGAAATAAACAAGAACTAACCAATTCATGTAGATCTGTCTGTAACTCAATGTATTTCAGCATCGTCAAATCATCCACATAGCTTGTTCCAACAAGTGCAGCTTTAACGTGCAACTTATAAACACCTTCTAAAGTGCATATCTTATTCATTTTTAATAATGAAGCAAGCTTATTTCAATTTTGTTATGCGTAATGTAATAGGATATGATGAAAATCAACAATATGCTCAAAGAAAACCTAATGTGTGATAATTTTAAAAAAATTTTATAATTGCATTATTCCTCACTAAGCATTATTCCAAAAATGGCAAAGTGATTTGTTGATAAATAAAAGTTCTCATTAAATAAATGTTCTCATTTATTGTCTAGTAAATGTATCTCCACATTGACATTTCGATTAAAATTTATTCATTTTATGTACAAATTTACTGCCTTATACTGTACAATAGCTCTAGACCTCTACTATGTTTTTGTTTGATTTCCAACAAGTTAATATTATCAGTTCATTAGATGGGAAATCTGCATGCTCATTACCTATAGAAGGATTAGCTAAGCTCATGAGACCTCATGAGAGTAGCAAACTGCTGTTTATGCTGCTGTATGTCATCAACTAAGTAGCATTCAGAACAACATATAGTACAAATGTCAAGATCATGAATGAGTAATATGGGAACTAAATGACTATTTCAAGGCATATCAACAATTACTTCATGCTCATGGAAACCACTGTTGATTTTAAGCATTATGAAAAAACACACAAATTTGTAATTACACATTTTACACAGAAGATGTAGAGAAGATTTCTTTGAAATGATGAGTCAAAGTTCCTAAAATATGATTTCAGTGTGATTATCAAACTTCAAGGCAAAAGCACAACAAGAAACACAATATCTTAATAATTTATATTCACCATCCACTATGGCTTAGGGTTGCTTCTCTGCTAGAGGTTATGGTGAGCAACCACAAATAGTACCATGTGCCTGAAAGTCTTTCAGGCAAAAACTCAGCATAATGATATAGCATTTAGTTTACTTACATCATGTTGTGCTCTACCATCAGGTGAGGCTTATTTTCAAGTGGCTATGCACTCAACAAACATCTGTCCTTGATAAACTAAAAAATTTCTGGGATTAAAATGTTGGAGAACTTGCTGCTCAAAATAACAAGAAATTTGCTGCAACTTAGCAATTCAAACAAAGCTTTTTTTACATTGAAATCAGTACAGACTGCTTAGAACAAATGGTTGACTCAATGCTAAAAATGATAAAATCAATTGTTACAAATTGTGATGGTTCCAACCATTACTAAAAATATTGCACAAAACTGATTGTAAAATATCTTTTATTAGTGAGGTTTATGCTATTCCTGTATACTTGAATAGTTATTTTCATCATAAATTGTGTAAAATCATTCTCAAAAGTGAAAGTGTGTAGATTTATATTTTTGTATCACATAAAATTGCAGCTAATTATGCATAGTAGTCTGGATTTACTTTTGATGAGTGGTCAGTGCACAAAAAAATTGTTTGTTTCACAGCAGAACTTAATTCATAGAACTTTCAGAAAAAATGTAAATATCCTGATCTAGCTGAGCATAAATCAGGTTGATCAGAGTTTTTTTAAATACCTGTTCTGTAACCTGCTATTTTGTTGCATTCTTGCAGCATAGTGGAGCCAGCTATAAACATTGGTGAGCATGTTGGCCACCCAGTTTTGTGTGACTTTGTGGAACTAGAAATAGTTATTTTCACCTCAGTGTATTCAGGTGTTCTTTCATTCACAAAATGGAAATTCCCATGGTGGAAGAACTTCTGTTATGCAAATTGCTGCTTATTTTCATTGATGCTACTTACTGTTATTTAATTATTGTATTCTGCTTTTGGTTTTTTGATACTTCTTGACAACTTCAGTTTTCTTGGACTTTGTTGCTCTTCATTTATTTTGTAACTAGAAGAGGGGTTATTACTTAGTTCTCCTTATTGGGATTATAGATAGATTTTTTGATACAGTATGCTGCAGTTCTTTTGAAAATGAGTTGTCATTATTTTATTAATGATTCTTTTTCTACTGCCACATCATGCAATTTTTCAATATTATACCTAAAATTTAAATTTTTGTGTTCAAGAAAATATTCTAACATTCAATATATTTTTGAATATACTTCTTTGTTGTGCTTGCTATGAACATACCATCAATGTATGCTGATATTACTCTGTTTTCCTTACTGTTATCATTCCTTAGCATTTTCATAACATGATTGGAATGTTGCTGGTATGTTGCACAATAAGAATGACATATATTCCCCTGATATAATCCATATGGTTACATAAAGCTGATTTTTCAACATCAATTTAAAGCATTAGTACCTGTCAATAAGACTTACACATATCTACTCTCAAAAATTCGTAAAATATTTACTTTTCACCAGAGTAGATATTTATCTTTTTTTGTGATAGCATCTAGACTTCTGAAATCTATGCAAATTCAAGGTTTTCTTCCTTACTTAACAAACACACTTGTAAATGCTTACACTCTCTCCTGGATCAATTTATTTTCCAGTACCCTTTATACAATTTATCATGTAAGTAAATCAGTAGTAGATATTATTTTGTGTTGCTCACCAAGCACTATTCTAATGCTAATCCCCCAAAATTGAAAATTTTCACTAGTTACAGGTAAATATTTTTTTTTACTTCTATTTTTACTTTTTCTCCTTAATTGTATTATTGGAAAGTCTATTATATTTCAAATTTTAAGAACTGAAATTAATATGTTAGTCTTTTGATGAATACTTGAGGATAAGAAGAATTTAGTTCTGTCCTCGCAGAAGACTTAACCATGCAAGCTATTCATTTGCTATAATAAAATTCTAAAACAGTTTAGTTTCTCTTATGTATATATATATATATATATATATATA
>CABFPE010000539.1:384682-412352 GCA_900660155.1 Hofstenia miamia | reverse complement strand
ATATATATATATATGCATATATGGGCTCTAGATACTATGTGATTTGTATCCACTTCTCACACTTTCTGATTTTCCACAGTATCAGTGCCCCTTTTGATGCAAAGCCAGAACAATTAATTTTATACAAATATTGGCACATAGTGCATTTAGAAAAGGGTCTGATATTTTATGTATGAGTTTAAATTTTTTTCAACAAAAATTTTTTTGACCCATATCCAGGACCCCCTGCCATAGTATGTTGTGCATATATATATATATTTTGTAACCATTGTTTTGTAAATATATGGGTTGTTGTTCATGTACTTTTTTGACTACCTTAAATTTATAATATTCATGTAGTGCAATGAGTTTCTGTGTGGTTGTGCTGGCATGAAGAATACAGCTGGTTGTTGTCTTCCAGTTGTGTTTATGGAAGTAGTGAGTTGCCATGCTGTCCATGAGAAATGTGGGATACTTCAAGCACTCACAATATGATGTTGTTTTTTGAGTGGTGGCAATTTCCTCATTGGTAATTTTTTCCTTTATCATTATGGACAGTATTGGAATTATGGGTGGCTGTTCCTATCATTGTTGATATCAGGTAGGCTTTCATATTGACATGTTGCTATGAAATGAAAGTCTCTTGCCATGCCCTGTTCATGCTGATACTGTGGTAGTGCAGTCCATATATTGGTGCTGGTATGTAGTTTTCCTTTTTTGGTGATTGATGGAGAAGTGGAAGTCAATTAAATACTTGATCCATCTTGCTATAATTTTGGAGCAATTGCCAGCATATTTCTTCAGCCAACATAGGCTAATATTATCTGTTTGTACAGTAAAAGTTTTTTCACTGATCAGGAAGTGGCAGAATTTCTTGAGAGATTCAATGAGCACTAGCATCTCTAGCTTAGTTGCACTGTAATTAAGTTTACTCTGTTTGAATTTGTGACTGAACCATTGCATTGGTTTTTCTTCCCCATTTTGAATTTGACTTAATGTTGTGCCAATGGATACTGTACTTGCATTGCAATCCATATGTAAGTTAATTTAGCAACTTGATTTTTTCATTTCTGTTTTTAACATATTGAGTGCCTCCTGATGTTGCCAGGTCCATGTGAATGCATTTTTCTTATGAAGGAGATTTGAGATGTGGAGCATTTTTTCATCAAGATTGGGAATAAACATATGATAGTATTTCATGAAGCCTAGCATTTGTTGCACATCCTTTTTGTTGTGAGGCACTTGTATTTTGTCAATGAGTTGTTAGTACTATCTTTGATAGTGATGTTTCCTGGTGTTATGTTTCTGGTAAGGAAAGTGACTTTATGTTTCACAATGTTGTATTTGTTAGCAATGATTCATAATCTGGCATTGCAGAGGAGTTTTAACATTGTGTTTAGTTGTTCAGCATGTTTGTTGATAGTTTCTGAGCTGATTAAGATGTTGTCTATGTAAGCAGCAATGCCTTTTGAGAGTTTGCTTTTTTTCATTGAGTAAGATTTTTGTGATATTGCATTGAAAAGTGGCTGGGGCATTGCATATGCCAAATGATATGTATAGCCATTCAAGTAGCCCAAATTGCATGATGGACGTCATATTCTCTAAATAATTTCGTCACATTGGTACCTGTCAGTATGATCTAGATAAATCCCATGTGGAGAAGAGTTTGAATTGTGCTGCATCATATAAAATGTAGTTGATGCATGGCAAAGGATAGGCGTCCTGTTGAGTATGATTATCTGGTCTGCATGTACTTGTTAAGTTGTAAACATGTTTGCCTGCAAAAGCTTATTATAGAAAATGCTGCTTGGAATGAATAGACATACATCTCATCTTAGATAGGTTTTTTAAAACATATCTTGTCCTTTTTAGTGACTGCATTCAGTTGGCAGAAGTCTATGCCCAGGCAGTGTTTGTTGCCCTGTTTGATGAAGACTGTTGTGGATGTGTATGGAATTTGACTCCTTCTAATGATTCTGTAATTGAGAATATCTGTCATTGTTTTTGAATGCTGGTCTTGCATTTGAGGTAGTACCCTTATGCATGATTGTCATATTGGTTTGTTTGAGGTATTTTCTATGCAGTTTTCAACACTGATGGATTTGCCAATGCTTACTTTAGCATTGTTGAAGTGAGTATTTCATTAATTGTATTGCTTTCTGCTGCTGTAAGATAAGGATGTGATTCCCTTGTTAGAAGAGGAGTGATCTATTGATGTTTAGGACTGCTTTCTTTCTCAATGATTAGAATAAGTTTATTCTTGACTACATATTTTTCCAATAGAATTCTGGTGATTTTTATGTCCTTAGATCATAGTAAGACATGTTTGTTAGAGTTGTTAAGTATTGCAGTAAATCCTCAGTTATCAGGTGAGGTTGTTTAAAACATTGATATGAGAAAATTGTATCCCATGTGCATTGGTAATGACCACTTCTCATGTAATTGATTTTTTTGGCGCTATTTTTTGGAGTCTCCAGTGAAAGGGCTTCAGTCATAAATTTTCATTTAGAGAGAATTCAAAAGTGTTGATGCTCTTGGTAGCTAGTGAGACTGTGACATGTTTGTCTTCATCAATTGTTAATGTGCAATGTGAGTAATCAATAAGTAGTTGTTATCTGTTAGAAAGTCTCTCCCTAGTATTATTTCATATGGTAGTGGTTGATTCCTTGTGTCTATTATGTGAATNCATGTAGTGCAATGAGTTTCTGTGTGGTTGTGCTGGCATGAAGAATACAGCTGGTTGTTGTCTTCCAGTTGTGTTTATGGAAGTAGTGAGTTGCCATGCTGTCCATGAGAAATGTGGGATACTTCAAGCACTCACAATATGATGTTGTTTTTTGAGTGGTGGCAATTTCCTCATTGGTAATTTTTTCCTTTATCATTATGGACAGTATTGGAATTATGGGTGGCTGTTCCTATCATTGTTGATATCAGGTAGGCTTTGATATTGACATGTTGCTATGAAGTGAAAGTCTCTGGCAATGCCATGTTCATACTGATACTCTGGTAGTGCAGTCCATATATTGGTGCTGGTATGTAGTTTTCCTTTTTTGGTGATTGATGGAGAAGTGGAAGTCAATTAAATACTTGATCCATCTTGCTATAATTTTGGAGCAATTGCCAGCATATTTCTTCAGCCAACATAGGCTAATATTATCTATTTGTACAGTAAAAGTTTTTTCACTGATCAGGAAGTGGCAGAATTTCTTGCAAGATTCAATGAGCACTAGCATCTCTAGCTTAGTTGCACTGTAATTAAGTTTACTCTGTTTGAATTTGTGACTGAACCAATGTATTGGTTTTTCTTCCCCATTTTGAATTTGTCTTAATGTTGTGCCAATAGATACTGTACTTGCATTGCATACAATATGTAAGTTAATTTAGCAACTTGATTTTTTCATTTCTGTTTTTAACATATTGAGTGCCTCCTGATGTTGCCAAGTCCATGTGAATGCATTTTACTTATGAAGGAGATTTGAGATGTGGAGCATTTTTTCATCAAGATTGGGAATAAACATATGATAGTATTTCATGAAGCCTAGCATTTGTTGTATATCCTTTTTGTTGTGAGGCACTTGTATTTTGTCAATGAGTTGTTAGTACTATCTTTGATAGTGATGTTTCCTGGTGTTATGTTTCTGGTAAGGAAAGTGACTTTATGTTTCACAATGTTGTATTTGTTAGCAATGATTCATAATCTGGCATTGCAGAGGAGTTTTAACATTGTGTTTAGTTGTTCAGCATGTTTGTTGATAGTTTCTGAGCTGATTAAGATGTTGTCTATGTAAGCAGCAATGCCTTTTGAGAGTTTGCATTTTTCATTAAGTAAGATTTTTGTGACATTGCATTGAAATGTGGCTGGGGCATTGCATATGCCAAATGATATGTATAGCCATTCAAGTAGCCCAAATTGCATGATGGACGTCATATTCTCTAAATAATTTCGTCACATTGGTACCTGTCAGTATGATCTAGATAAATCCCATGTGGAGAAGAGTTTGAATTGTGCTGCATCATATAAAATGTAGTTGATGCATGGCAAAGGATAGGCGTCCTGTTGAGTATGATTATCTGGTCTGCATGTACTTGTTAAGTAGTAAACATGTTTGCCCATGTAAGATTATTATAGAAAATGCTGCTTGGTATGAATAGATGTACATCTTATTGTAGATAGATTTTTTAAAAAAAGTCATGGTGCAGTCAGATAAAGAAACCAAACAAGGAAAAACCATATTTCCCATTGATGACTATGAAAAGGCAAAGGCCTGGATTGTTCAGTTCAAAGCAAAATTTCATGTTAAAGGTTATTCAGATACAACTGAGAAATTGCAAGTCACAAACTATTTCATGTCCATATGTGGAATTGACACTATCAAAAAATTATTATACATTGTACAACCAATTCCTATTGAAGAAATTCCTTTCATAGACCTGGAAAAGCACCTTCTTAGTTATTTACAACCAAAGAAGAAGCTAATACAGGCAGAGTGATGTAGATTTCATGGTATGAAGCAACTTTTGTCAGAAAAGATAAGTGACATTTAAATCATCTCAAAAAATGTGCTTCTGATTGGGATTTCACAAAATTGAAACATTCAAAAGACGTTGAAATTGATATCATATGGCACAACTTTTTACTGGTATTGCCAATCCAGAATTTCAACAAATGCTAATCATGCAATACAATCAAACGATAAAATTACACTCAAAGAAGCAATAAGTTTCATCCAATATCTTGAAAATATTCACAAATTCACTAAGAACATGCATTTGAATGATGATTCAATTATGAATATGACACACTTGAACCAAGGTCATAATGAACTTTGAACCAAATGTGGTTACCATCATTGATATGGTGCTTGTCTCAAAAAAGGGAAAATGCGTAACAAATACAAGGGTAAGGATCAATTTGCTCAAGTCTGTAAAACAAAAAACCTTGCATATTGTGCTAGAGTCACTGCATGTACCAAAGAGCCAGATATAGGTTCAGATGATTTCAATTTCATTTTTGCTTTGAATAACATTAGTGAACAAGATGAGCCAACATATTGTTGCAATGTAACCAATGTGAGTGATATACGTCTGGAAACCAAACTTGATCCCATACTTCAACAGTGTTCTGCAAATTTTAGTATCTGTTAATGCCCTTGAGCTCCACAGTATGCAGTTCAATTAATGGCTTTTGGTAATTGGATGTAAACACAAGTACTCTTCTCCACATCACCAAAGCTCAAATGCTCTAGCAGAGAGGATGCTACAAACCATTAAACAGGACATTGCAATTTAGAGACCACACAATGGATTCATTGTTGACTATATTCAACACATTCTACTAATGTTGCATACATCAAAAGAAGTATCCCACTCCTGTAGACCCTCTGAGCTAGTTTTTGGATGAACAATAAGATTTCCAGTAATAAACAAAGCTTGCAAATATATGAAACCTAAAGATAATGTTATGTATCACAACAATTCTCCAGCACAATACATTTCTTTAATTGGCTCGAACACTGTCTTGTTGAGGCAGCAGAATAATAAGCCTATAATTGCTTCTAATACTCAATTTAAATATGTAAGTGAAATGGATAAACAAATCTATTACACCAACATTAATGAAGATAAAGAGAGTGATTTTAGCAAAGACAGTGGTTTTGAAGGAATAAAAGAAGTTACTGAAGTTGCTCCTGAAGCACGTTCTCCAATACCATGTGGTCAATACTTTTTCCATGATCAACAAAACCCTGCCCTTCAACACAACTATAAAGTGTAACCCATCTGAGGACTTCAGGACTGATTCATTACAAACTTAAATCCTACTTTGAAGGGGGATGTTGCATATCATTATCTGGTATGCATGTACTTGTTAAGTTGTAAACATGTTTGTATTTTTTAAGGTGTAAACTTGTTAAGTTGTAAACATGTTTGCCTGCAAAAGCTTATTATAGAAAATGCTGCTTGGAATGAATAGACATACATCTCATCTTAGATAGGTTTTTTAAAACATATCTTGTCCTTTTAGTGACTGCATTCAGTTGGCAGAAGTCTATGCCCAGGCAGTGTTTGTTGCCCTGTTTGATGAAGACTGTTGTGGATGTGTATGGAATTTGACTCCTTCTAATGATTCTGTAATTGAGAATATCTGTCATTGTTTTTGAATGCTGGTCTTGCATTTGAGGTAGTACCCTTATGCATGATTGTCATATTGGTTTGTTTGAGGTATTTTCTATGCAGTTTTCAACACTGATGGATTTGCCAATGCTTACTTTAGCATTGTTGAAGTGAGTATTTCATTAATTGTATTGCTTTCTGCTGCTGTAAGATAAGGATGTGATTCCCTTGTTAGAAGAGGAGTGATCTATTGATGTTTAGGAATGCTTTCTTTCTCAGTGATTAGAATAAGGTTATACTTGACTACATATTTTTCCAATAGAATTCTGGTGATTTTTATGTCCTTAGATCATAGTAAGACATGTTTGTTAGAGTTGTTAAGTATTGCAGTAAATCCTCAGTTATCAGGTGAGGTTGTTTAAAACATTGATATGAGAAAATTGTATCCCATGTGCATTGGTAATGACCACTTCTCATGTAATGGATTTTTTTGGCGCTATTTTTTGGAGTCTCCAGTGAAAGGGCTTGAGTCATAAATTTTCATTTAGAGAGAATTCAAAAGTGTTGATGCTCTTGGTAGCTAGTGAGACTGTGACATGTTTGTCTTCATCAATTGTTAATGTGCAATGTGAGTAATCAATAAGTAGTTGTTATCTGTTAGAAAGTCTCTCCCTAGTATTATTTCATATGGTAGTGGTTGATTCCTTGTGTCTATTATGTGAATATTTGAAGTTTTGGATTGCCAGTAATGCATCTTTTATGATACCTTTAAACTTAACAAGTTAGCAGTCATCAAATGCATAAAACGTACATCACTGGATCAGCTATAACCCAGAAAGGAATGGGCTTCTGTAGGGTTTAGACTCCAACAACATCTGACTGGGAATACCCCTACTACGCAACCCCCTCCTCCCAACTCAATAGCAAATTTAGCTGCTCATCATCTAATAATGAGTTCAAGAGTGATAATGACTGAGCTAGGCAGAAACTAAAATTTTATTAGCGATTGTACACACAGTAGCCCTACTTATACAATGAACTAAACTAAAACATTAACAATGTACAAAGCACCTAGCAATGGCAGAAATAAAATTAATGTCTGTGCATGACGTTAGCAGCATGAACATGATTCGCGCGTGAGCCAAATGTTTATGTGTCTGAGATGCCTAACAGCAGCAATTGTAGTGTGATGATGGGAATGTCAGAGAAAGAAATAGAATTTGGCTTAACGCCAATGCTGCAATATATATATATATATATATATTTTTAATGTTAATTTATATTGACTAATGGAAATTGATTGATGAAATGTTTCATTTTAATATGAATATAAAAAAGAGAATTTGATAAATAATGTCAATTATATTTTCGAATTGCTTGCAGACCGAAAATGAATTAAGAGTACCGATTTGAGATAGTTTGTCTATGGTATGAAAATGGGAAAAGCGTGACAGCGACTATGCCTACATTTAAAAGTAAATGCAAGTTGCACAAAGACCCACTTTCACTGTCAATAATATCTAGATTGATCACTAAATTTGAAAAGAGTGGAAATGTGTGGAATCTTCCTGGTAAAGGTCATAAATTTTTTCCAGGAATCTTGAGCAGAAGTTGTTGTCATTGTTCCACCTCATTAACGTCAAATTAGTTGCATTGAATTGAGACATATAGCATTTTTATCAAAATTAATTCTCTCTCCAAAAACATTACAAATTGTTCAAATTTCAAATGCTAAATATCCAAAATATTGATATTGAGTTTTTAGTGACAATATGTGACGCCATTTCAAACAGTTTAATGCATTGTTTGAATTGTTGATATGGAGTGAACCAATATGAAAGTTAGGTATATATTGCTAGACAAAAACTTACTGAAAAGGATCCAAGAAGTCAGCAATAACGATTTCATTCTAAATTAAATATGTGATATTTTATAATTGCGGAATATTCCTGCAATTAAATGGTAAAAATATTAAATGAAAGCACAATTAAACCTGCTGCGCAGCATGCAGTTCCGAACTGCTTGGCCTGCGCTGTGCAACCCCACAATTGATTTAAATTTATATAACAAAGAATTTAGCTTGCAAACGAAATTTTTTGGTCATATGCAAATGCAAAGGAAATTGTTTCAAATTGAACCAAATAACAATAAAAAGTTTAGAAGGCGTCTTAAATTAGTTCAAAATACGTTTTAAAAAGTCTAGAAGGCATTTAGAAATGGCTTCTATGTCAGGTGTGGAAGACATGTTTAAGATGTTTAGAAATGGATTTGAAGATGCTTAGAAGTCGTTTAGAAGACTCTTAGAAAATGCTTAGAGGATGTTTAGAAGACGTTTTGAAGTCATTTAGAAGCCACTTTGAAAACACTTAGAAGGCCCTTTTAAAAAACGTCTAGAAGATACTTAGAATTTGCTGAAATATTGTTTATTGAAGTATTATTAAGGCCGTGGCTAACGGAGGGCCAGGGGGCCACCGTACTCCCTGTTGAGCTACTGTGCCTCTTGATTTTGGCATCCTGGATAAAAAACTCCATAGAAATAATTCTAATATTCTATAACTAAGTTAGAGTGAATATCTTTTAGTTGAAATATATATAATACTAATGCATTCTATTAAAAAATTCACTATGAAAAAGTGTGAAACTATTTGATATGAGTAAAAATATGATTCATTTATTGAACTTTGAGGGGGCCATAGCTCCTCTAAATTTCAAATGCAAGCCACAGACCTGAGCATTATGTATTCGCAAATACATATTATTGCTAAACAACTCTAAATTTTGCACAAAAGCATGACGAAGCATCAGTATATCGTAATAAATATAAAATATTATCTCCGTTCTACCAAATTCACCGGCATATGCTATCTATCTTATTTAAATTCAAATCTTTACAAACATCTCTCCTTTTCCTTAATGCCTATATTAAATTAAATGAGCGATCACACAAATCTCTGTGTTTAGATAAAAATTCTAATGGCTTTCATCACATATCAATTAAATTATTGAATAATTTAGATTATGAAACTATAAAAAATTTAGAAAAAAAATGAAACAGTTTCTTCTAATAAAACAGTATACATTAGGGGACGGTAATACTCTTCATGCATTTGAAACATACATCCAACATTGAACACCTACACAAATATCCACTCAAACATTGATTATATTATTATATATTGTACATATTAATTTGTAGTTATTTGTTCATCTTTATTCCCTTTTGTCATGTGTTAGTTTGTAGATCTTGTATACATATAATGCGCAATAAATTTGCTCTGACTCTCATTATTATTATTAATATTATTATTTACTGTTTCTTAAACTTCATTCACTCTCTAGTAGTCTTTATAGATATTTCTTTGCCAACTTTAGAGGGAAAATATGAGCGTATTATGCACCAGACCCCAATCAGAACCGAATGTTCACTACCCAAACGCAACCCAAAAATTTAGAAAAAAAATTGAAACAGTTTTTTCCTATAAAACAATATACATTAGGGGACGGTAATACACTTCATGCATTCGAAACACACAGCCAAAATTGAGCATCTACACAAACATTAACACAAACATTGATTGTATTAGTATACACTGTAACTATTAATTTGTAGTTAATTATTTGTTTATATTTTATTTTTTCTTTTGTCATGTGTTAGTTTGTAGAATTTTGTAGACATTGAGCAATAAATTTGCTTTGACACTTAATTGCTAACTTAGCAAACTTAGTTTACAGGCTTACTTTGCTTACTTTTTTCATACCTCTGTTATAAAACAATGCCATACAAAAATAGGATGATATTGAGACAATTCTATAGGACTGAGGAAGTCCAATAATTCTTAGGAAAAGCCACATAGCCTCATTAAGAAAACTATCTGCATTTCAAATAGGGCTTAGGCAATGTCGTCAGTTTTTACACTGGAATGCTCCACTTTTTCATTCTGAAGCTTGTGTTTTACTCTTTGATACTAAATTGCTATCCTTGCTACCAGTTTTTTCGAATTCTTCTGTGTTGCATATGCAGCTACAATTTCAACTCTTCCTTTAGGGGAGTCATTCCCATCCTATGCTTGGCAATTCTCTTTTTCAATTTATTTTATTAATTCAAAAAATGATTTTCTCACCAAAGAATAGAAATTATAAACATTTTAATAGCTTTCTAAATATTTTTTGCATTCTTAGAGAATTTCAAACGTTAAGTAAGCAACTCTTACTGAAGATCTATTTATGAGTTTTCAAAGAAAAATAAATTTGCGCTAATGTGTACAATCATGGCTAGTGTATAATATAAAAGATATTTTTTAAGAATTACAATATTAAGTCATTTTAAATATAATAAAATTATACATATGATAATCAAAAAATTTATTAGTGTTTGAGTTTCTTTTTGAAAAATCTCTTTTTTCTACTTAATGCTTTGTTGCTTCTAGTCCACATCATATTAATTTCTAGAACAAATTATACTTAATATGCAAATATCTGCTGATGTTTTTTAGTTACTTAAGTACTAAAAATTTTTTGTTGATTGAATAAAGAAATTTGCTATTAACTATAATGCATTAATCATGTAATTATAACTACTCACAAATTTGAAATTCTACAATGTAAATACCAATTAAATCTCATTTAAGAAATCTAGGATTCAATGATTTTGAAATCTAAAATGTAAAATTTTTGGATAATGTTAATCATTACAGCTTTCATCAAACAGGGCGTTAAATAGAAATTCCCTTTTATATATATATATATATATATATAATATATATATATATATTACATACATAACCCCCATAAAATTTTTTGCACCCTTAAAATTTCTAGGTTAGCTACTGCACTGAGCATTCTATACTATAGACAGAATATACCGCATTGTACAGCATTGAGAATACTGTCTACAGAAAATGAGCAGCACAAATATTATCAATGGCAAACACAAACATGTTAGCATTTATATTTGATAACAATTGTGAATATCATAATTTTATAATTATCAAATATTTCCTAGTTTATAATATTCAAGCAATACTCACTCAATACTGAATTTTTGCATAAATTATTCTTGTAGTATTTGAATATTCGAATTTTAAATATCTAAAGAGTGTTTCTGATATGACCCATTGGAAATTATAATGAACACTTGGAAATAATTTAGAAAACTTTTAGAAATTTCCTAGAAATTATTGTGAAATGATTCAGAAAACATTTATCAATGGCTCAGAAAACGTTTAGGGACAATTAGAAGACACCTAGATGACATTTAGAACACGTTTTCTAACTTCATTTGTAGATACCAAATGGCATTTAGCAACGTTTAGAAATGGTGTTTTATAAGACATTAAAAATGTCTTTCAATGTGTTATATCACTATAGATGAATATAAAACGTTTATTGTTAGCAAGTGAGAACTAAACTGTAGTCAAAGATTCTAACAAATAGCCCTTAATGTTATCATAAACCAACTTGTTAACTTGTACTAAGATTATTTTCGTGAATGAATGTTTATGGTGAATCTTACTTTAGTATGGTGAAAGTAACTTTAGTGTAAAAGTGAATCCAGTGATAAACAAATGTCTTTTTCTATGTGCATGCGGTGCAATGCAGAATGCATAGAGAAATAAGTAGTAGTAAGAAACAACTAAAACACGTAGCAGGCCATGAAATATATGAACACAGACCGAACAGTTGGTCTAAATTTTTGCAGGTCAGCCGGCCGACACAAACCGCCCAAATTTGCCGGCCTGTGCAACACTGCTTCAGTTTGCTCTATTCTGATTAATAAATCCAACAGTCCTTGAATTGAGTTTTGATTAGTGATGTATGCATTGATGTTTTTAATGCCACAGCCGCCAAACAAAGTATTTCTCCTTTCCTTTACCTACCCACAGGGGCGGATCTAAAATTTTCTGATGTGTTACTGAAGTTCCAAAATTGATTTTTGCATAATGTTTTCATTCTATTGTTTACTAAATTTAAATTACTAATACATTTCTTTGCATGTTATGAAAACAATTTTAAAGTTCTTGATGATCTTCTAGTTCGGACTTTCTACTATTGAGCTTGAGTTTGTTCGAATTCGTTTAGAAATACGCTAATTTTTTTAATGAATCATACTTAAGATTTATAGATACATCAATTTCTCGTCCTGAATGGAAATTATGTATTATAAACAAAGCAAGAATATTGAATAGAGATATTATAGACATATTTTTTCACTAAGCATAACAAAATATCGAATATTAAATAAAACTGGTCCCAGCCTCTGTTGAAATTGAAAAGTTGGTCCAGGTCTTGTTCTGATCTCGTCTCATGTTGTGTTTTCGTCCTAGTACCACAACCAGTCGTGCGGGGCTGATCAAAGCTTGAAACGGTTTGGTTGGACCCGCGCGGGTTGTGGGTTGGGTTGGATCAATTTTTTTCGAATGCTGGTTGGGTTGGGTTGATCTAAACGTAGGATTCTGATATGGAGTAGGCTATCTCAGTAGGCTATTGACTATACAACCATACTCATTTTTTTAATACATAGACTATTAATCTTCTGAATGATTTTCAATTTGCATTAGTGGTTAATTAATGTCTATCCTTATTTTTTTCTGTAAAATCTAGTAATTACAATTTCAATTTATTCGAGCATTGAAAGGAGGTCTAGAACTGGTATACCATATCAATAATTTTGAATCTTATGATTCTTAGCAAATCAGTCGTTCGAGAAGTGAATGTCTTAGCTGATTGAAAAAATTTTATGTAGGATTTGAAGTTGCATTTTTCTAGGTTAAGGATATAAAACAAAACTCTAAAATGAGGGAAATGATTAATCTCTAATATTACTAGGTAATGATATAATCTGGGTATTTTATAGAACAAAAATTGGACAATTAATGCAAAATAGGGTTCATAATTTCACAATTTGAAAAAAACTTTTTACAAAGGCTAAAATTTTAAAAATTTATTAAAATCAATAGTAAATATATTTTGAACATCAGTTGAAATATGTGATACAACGAATTTAATACATTGAATAGAAAAATTTAGCATCATGGGGATGAACGCCAGAAGTCCCCCCTAGATCTACAAGGTTTTACAATTTGAAATAGAAAATTTACAGTTTCTAAAAATTTTTTGAGATTTTCATTCAGAATGCTGACATACTTGTCCGTGTTCATCTTAATACGCTCTTAGAGAAACATCAATGAATCACAATAATGATGACTAAGGTAACCCATGCCATTGTGGTTTCATTATGCTTGATTCCTGTTGAGGTGAAACAGGATTGAATTTTGATGACTTTATAATTCTTTTGAGAAATGCCTTGGGTGTACACTGCACAGCTATTGTATTTCATACAAAGTTTCATTGAACACTTTGATTGTGTATGAGACAGTATTTGAAAAATATCTACATTATCTTAACTTCACTAGGTAGTGATGGAAAGCAAAACTGTACGTGGCCAGCTACAAACACCTGGGGAGGACTAAAATAGCTCATAATTAGGAATCTATGGTTTTCTAGGATTATAACATATTTTTCATTGGTAGGGTTTATTAAGTCATTTTCACGAAAACGAAGTAAGTTTTCTAAATTTTCATAAGGTAACACTTTTTAGGTATAGACGTGTGGTTTTCGAGAAAAATGGGGAGAAAGCCCTTATACTCTTTAAGAAAATGTGATATAATCAACAATTTCTCTGAAATAGCGTTGGTTATTCTAACTAACTGTACGTAGATTTAAGCATACTGTATAAGAAGGTCTGTCAGCTACTTTTTCTATTTCTTAAGTACCAAAGTTTGGTGGATGTTAGATGAAATTCGTAACGTTGTATTGGCAAATATGTTTTATATATTATTAAAAATTAGTAAGATTATTTGAACAAAAAATTTCCAATTCCAATGTACCAGTATGCAAGTACCAGGTGGCCAATTCAATTCCATTTTTCATTTTGATCATTTGGAAAGATTAAATGAAAATTGAAATTGAAAAACGGAAATAACCATTTTTCATTTTCATTTTTCAATTTCGAAAAGAAAAACAAAAATTGAAAAACGACAACTGAAAAACGAAAATTAAAAATGAAGCATTTCAATTATGTATTATACCCTAATTTATTGTGGTGGTGCTAATAACGTTCATGGCAGAATTCGACTTATCTCTGTCATACTTGTGAATATAGTAACCTTCATTGCATTACATTGTTTTAAATGCCATATGATAAGCTCGTCTGCAACCAGTACCCAGATAGCAAGCATTGTCGGATAACCAATGGTCCATTAATGCGATCAATTGCCATTCATTTGCCAACCATAACCAACCAAATAAACAGTTATAAAAATCTTTAAAATTCCACAATGCTGATTCGAGTGCAGCGCAACACATGGAGTTACAGTGGAAGATGTAGGTGGGGGAAGAAATGTACGCATACAAAAGTTATTTGAGGCTGACATATCTGCGGAACCCACAGCTGGTCAATGGATGAAAGAATTAACTGCAAGCTGATTTGAGGGTGAATCAGTAGAGACCATTAGCATTGACTCATTGGTTGTAAGCCAAGCACCAGTAGACCATTATGGATTACTCAGCTACATGTCCCCTCAGAAACAACATCTGAAAGAAAAATATGCTAAAAAGAAAAAGAGCAAAGGATGTTGAAAATAGATGAGAAAACCCTGCAGCCCTACTTCATGGGTACACTGAAAATGAGAAACAGTGCATACAAAAAGCTTTTACAAGAAACAAAAAGTCATATCAGAAAAATATCAAAAACAGAGGGCAGCAACTTACCAATCATATTAGATCCCAAGAAAAGACCAATGGTCAATGTCATAATAAGCTATCCAAGAGAGTTGAATGAGACACGTGAGAGACTATATATGCGCAGCACAGTGCAAGTAACATTTGATGAGAATTTCACACTTGAGACAGTGCAAGGAATTATGACATATGTAGATCAGATAGCCGGAATACCAGAAATCAACATCAACAAAGATAACTTAACAATCATTCACATCTTAAAGGAAAAAGAGTATAACGAAAACTTAGAAAAGCAGCTAGATCAGACAGAATAGCAAGATTCCAGAAGATACGAATCATAATCATTACTAGGGCAACCCTCAGTGAGTTCCCTGACTTTTTGCATGATCTAGCCATGTGGTTAGAGAATGTCATTCCATGGAAGAAAGAAGCAATGGACACCAAGGTTTCAGAATTAATATGTTTCTATCTACAAGTAGATTAATGGGTAGCAATCTGTAGGCTAATGGTGGACCCATGCATAGCAATAGATTTATACATACAGACAAAAACAATCAAAATGACAACAAATGCAGAAGCTGTAGAGAAAGCCAATACCCTATTCATCAAATGCAGCCTCATGCAAAGACAGGAGCATATCAGACAAATAAAAGAAATAGAAAGAAATGAAGCTGCAAAAAACAGCTGAAAAATGCCCAAAATAAATATAGAGGTGCCATCTAAAAAATACCAAAAAATGATAGAGGTAGCATTGAAAGAGTTAAATAGAGCATATCAGCCAAATACAAACAAAGATTTCAAGAGCATGGTATTTGAAGAGAAAAATGCACAAGAGATTCAGGGCATTGGCATAGTTGATAGCATTATTTACAATGGAAGAAAAGGATCTTTGAATACCAATATCAAGAGCAGTTCATCACAGACTCATAAAAGCAAAAAAAATATGAAATCGTGATGTCCCCAATAAACACTCAAACAAAGAACTGGCTACTGATGGGACACATTGAGAAAATGACATCCCCAGAGACATATAAAAAGCCTATGCCGATAATTGAAAAAATGATAAGTAGACTGATAATAAATAAAAGCCTGATGGGGAGAACAACAACCATGGATATGGCAATCTGTACAGGAATAGCACCAGAAGAAATTGCAATATTCAATAAAGCCATGAAGAAATATATGTTGGTCACCACATCAGTGATGTGGCTAAGACAGGTAGAAACAGAGCCTTGGATAACAACAAAGAAAATAATGAGAAGGAAAATTGTTAACACCAAATAAATAGTTAAAATGATGAAGGAGAAAAATGTACAACAAATGCTAGAAGAAGAAATGAGGTGATATGAAAAGGAGATCCCATGATGCACATTCATGAAAATAATAAAAAGTACAGAGATGATGTGAAGAGGAGGCATTACAGAGCCTGTCAAAGTCTTTGAAATGATAACAAAAACACAAATGGAAATTCTCAAGGAAGAAGAATTACTAACATCAGCACAACTGATCCTATCCCCAAAAATGCAACAGCAAATTGACAGAATTAACATAGAGAAATGGGAAGTACAATGAAATGGACCAATACAGAAACAAGAGATTTTTGGTTGAAAAAAAATAAAGTCTAGTGGTTGAAAAGAAGTAGAGAAAGCAAACCTCAATAAGGAAGATGAAAAATAACTGATAATTCAAGAAATCACAGACAAGGTCAGTAAATGTGTGAAAAAGTAAGTAAAAATAGTGGCACCAAGTAAACTGACATTCGAAAAATCAATACTACCTGAAATAAAAAATGAAGGCATGACACTGTGCAAAGCACAAATCAGAACATTTACTGGAAAAATCAATAGCTACTCCCCACCACATTTGAAGAGTGGTTACAATTGTTCAAGTTGATGATGAGAGAGCAAAAATTCAGCCAAGATTCTGCAGCCATGAGATGACTGCTATATTTATAGGGAGCCACATATCAGGATTATCTGATTCTGGATACTGAAACAAAAACCAATTATAAATTGCTCAAGGGGCATTTCATTGAATATTACCAAAATGAGAGCTTTAAAATATCAGTTAATCTTAAACAGTATGAAAATGAAGAATTGTGATGACATTCCAAATTACATGTCACAAGTACAATGATTACTAATAAAGTGCAATGTCAATGATGGCATGAAAAAATGATAAGAAAAGCTGTAGATATTCAAGTTATGTTGGAAAATAACTCATGAATATATGAGAAGGCAACATGGAATAGACAGAGCCTAAACAGAAACTGCTGAAAGAAAATGAAACAAAAAAGGGAGAAAAGGTCATAAAGATAAAAAATGGGCAAATAAGAAAATTGAAAGAGAAAAATGTTCAATGTTTTAACTGTGGTTGAAAAGGACAAAGAAAAGACAAATGTAAACAACAAATCAATATCATAGAAGATGGGAAAGCCTACTATGATGATGAGGACTTAATTGAATCTGGAAATGAAACATTATTGGAAACTGAGGGAAGAAGAAAAATTTGAGGATTCAGAAAACTATTAGGAGCACCATCTCAAGACAACCAAGCAGCACTATTGATACTAACAGATCTCAGAAATGTGAACACAATCACAGTTGTGATAAATGGCATGATGATTAAAGCAACTATCTACACAGGTGCAGAAAATTAAAAATAATTGACAAATTTGCAATAAAACTAGGATTTGGTAGAAACAATTTAAAGAAGTCTCTAAGCAGATTGATTAATGCATTAGGCAAATACATTGATACAAAAGGATGCTAGAAAGAGCATGAATGCGAATTTCAAAAAACACATTTGAACAATCTCTAATAGTTGTCAATGCTCTCAAAAACATATTACCTTACAAAGTAATATTGGGAGATGATTTTCTATGCAAAAACAAATGCATCATCAATTATGGTAATAGAATGATAAAAGTAGAAGAGGAAACTGAGATTGAAGAAAATCAGAAAATACTATTTGAACTCATGGAAGATAGAAAACTACAGACATACCACTGGAAGATGCATACAATTATAACAGAAATAAACATTATGGTGGAAATCAGGCCATATGAACAAACAGGAATTAACATGAAAAGAATTTCAATGCCTTCAAGTGTCTGTTCAATAAAAAATGGAGAAGGAAAAGTCCCAATATTAAATGCTACCAACAGAAATGTGAACATGAATTGATCTAAAGTGAAAATCTATGGAAAGTGTATTACATCTAACATCAGCAGTATTTGAAAACCCTTGGAAGATAAAAATTGAGTAAGTAATATGCAATGCTGACTAAAGGGCGCACAGATGAACACATATAGTAATCCACAAGGTCGACTAAAGGATGCATGGATGAACACCATTGGAGCAAGTAATCCTCACAACTGACTAAAAGGCATGGGGATGAATGCTGAAGAGGAAGAACGAATACCCGAAATAAAAGAAGAAGACTATGACCACTTACAAAAGGATGAGTGAGAGAAATTACAAAAATTGTAAATGAAACATAGTGGAATATTCACCTCTGGTGAAATTAGTGTGGGACAAGCAATTGAAGAAACTCACAAAATCATGACAACAACAATCAGTAAGCCAATAAAACTGCCAGTGCAGAGAGTACCTGAGCAATTGAAAGATGAGTACAATAAGATCTTGAATGAAATCATAGACAACAAAATCATATGACCAAACACGAGACCATATGCAGCCCCCACAGTGTTTGTGAAGCAGGGAAAGAAACATAGATTATGGATAGACTTTTGAAAGTTAAATAAGATCACAAAGAAAGATTCATACCCGTTACCAAGAATTGAAGGCATGTTATATAAAGTGAGTAAACATAAATACTTCACAGTAATAGATCTTTGCAAAGCATACTGGCAGGGGCAAATTGAACCAAATGATATAGAGAAAACAGCTTTTATAAACCATATGGATTCTACAAATGGATCTACATGGCATTTGGTTTACATAATGCACCAGCAACATTTCAGTGGTATAACACAAAAGTTCTCAAAAATAAGCCACATAAAATCAAAGAAGGAATAAATGCCTATATTGATGACATCATAATAACAATTGACACAATGGAGGAATGCCTAGACAGGCTAGACAGATTGTTGAAAATATTAAAAAAGCTGGATTGAGAGTAAATGGGAACAAATGTAACATACTGAAAGAAAAAGTCATATTTCTCAAATGAATAATATCAAAAGTCCAGATAAGAATGAAAGATAACACATGAGAAATGATAAGGATAATGAAAAAACCTAATAATAGAAAAGACTTACAAAGAATTATGCGATTTTTCAATTACTATGGGCCATTCATACCTAATGTAGCAGGAAAAACTGCAAAAATGACAAATTTGATGAAGAATTCAGTACCCTTTGAGTGGACATGGGAACAACAAGAGGAGCTTGATAACATAAAACATGAACTGTCAAAATTGCCTTCACTGAATATGCCAGATTATACAAAAGAGTTTATCTTAGACTGTGATGCTAGTAAAGTAGCTATAGGAGCAACTCTCAGACAAATAAAAGACAGAAAAGAATTACTGGTACAATTTTTCAGTACAAAATTGAAACCTAGCAAAGGAAAGTATGGGCCAACAAAGTTGGAGATGCTTGTATTAATTGAAAGCATAAAAAAGTTTAGACATTTCCTAATAGGAAAGAGATTCAAAGCAAAAACCAACAACAGTGGATTGGCATGGCTTAAGAAATGTTCAGGAGACAAATCATCAATTGTGTCTAGATGGATTGAGTACTTAAATAAGTTCACATTTGCAATAGAACATAGAAAGGGAAAACTACATAGTAACGCAGATTTTTGGACGTCACTCCTAGAATACCAGAGGGATCTTGAGAAAAAAGACAGACAGACAATAGAATTTCAATTCCTTCCACACAATGAGTATGAACAACTCCTAGAAATAGAGGTCCATAAAAAAGGGGAAGCAATAACACCTATCATGCTAAAGGAAGAGTTCACAAAAGATAAAATAATTGAAAAACAAAAAGAAGACATCACACTAAGGGGGATAAGACAAAAAGTGAAAACTCAGGAGTATAAAATGTCCAAAATTGCGAAAAATTACTACTGTTGATATATTTGGAAATTGAATGAAAATGATCTCTTATATGTAACTGGAAAAGCCAACAGAATAGCAATACCTGAATACTATAAGAGGTATATAGTGAGAAGAATTCATGAATGTGGACACTTGGGAATTACACAAATGGAAGTTACATTCAATTCTAAGTGCAATACAATTGCAATAAGGAATATAACAGAGGACATTATAAACTAATGCACTACTTGTCTCTTGAATAATAATCAGCATTTCCCCACACAAAAAGTGCCTTTAGAGAAAATAATTGCAACAAGACCAAATGAAGTGGTACACATAGATCTAGCAATGTTATCCAGAGATGAAGAAAGATATCAATATGTATTAGTAATGGTAGATAATTTCATGCAATATGCAAGAATAATACTGATGAAAAATACAACTGCTGAAGAAACTGCAATCATAATACTAAAAGAGTGGATTTTGAAAATAGGTCCAATGGAAAATTATAACAGAAAAATGGTCCACAATTTGAAAGTGCACTCTTTCAAGAACTAACAAAGTTATTGGAAATAGTAAGTGAATTTACAACAGTGTATCACCCTCAAGCAAATGGTGCTATTGAGAGACCTAACAGAACATTAATAAAATTGATCAGGGTAGGCACATCAAGGATAGGCTGACACAAATGGCAAGAAGTAATACAAATGACAGAATATTTTTACAATACATCAGTACACTCAACCACACAAATTACTCCATTTAAAACAATGTATGCAGAGAAATGGTAACACCACTATCTATGCAATTTGCAGAATACTCTGATAAAATGGACAATCAGTTTCTGAGACAGTTGAAAGATAGAATCACAGCTATTCATGAAACAATTTGTCACAACATAAAGAAGTCAGACACTAGACAACAGAGGAATTATAATAAAAAAATCTACAGACACACACACCAATTAGGAGATAAAGTATATGCATTTACACCTATTAAAGTGAGTGATGTAAACCAAGTAAGAAAATTAAAAACTGTATGGTCAGGTCCATACACAATTAAAAGATTGTTAGATAATAACAAATATGTATTAAATAAGGACAAGACTCTACATTTTCAAAACTTGAAAAGAGTGATAACAGATATCAAAGCAGCAACACAACCCTAGATAACAAAGCAGAATTTAAATTATACAAAATCAAGGTGAAAACACATATAAGATGGATGAATTAGATAGTCTGCCAGAGGAGGAATTTGAAGAACAATTTTGACATGATATTAGCAATGATAATATACAACAAAGAGTTATGCCTCAGAGGGCAGCAAAACAAAATATTAATTACAACCCTGAAACATGGGACTTAAGTTTTAATAAATCAGTTTAGGAATTTTGAACAGCAGAATGAGTGATTGATCATCAAAGAAAAGAGTGATGCAGAGTGAATCAAACCCCAGGAAGCAAGTGAAGAGAGGAAAACCAACAAGACCAAGGGACAAGGAAAACAGTGATTGGGAAGAAGTGGAACAAATGCTGAGTAGTCCTCACTGCTGATTAAAGGGCACAATGATGAAAAGCAGTGAAGCTTCAACATCACTTAGTAGTCATCACCACTGATTAAAGGGCATGGTGAAAAATGGCAGTAAAACTAATGTACTGATTAGTCTGCACCACTGATTAAAGGGCACACTGACGAAAAGTAAGAAGATCAAATGAAGTCCCAACTTTTCTTTGAGTACTCCACATTGCTGATTAAAGGGCAAGTGGATGAAAGAGTTACCACAGGAAGGTGTAAATGGTGCAAAACCCACACATGGTCAAGTGCCAATGGAGCTCTGGAAAGGAACCAACCAAAAGGGGACCAACTGGAGGCCATCAGCAGTGGTTTGAACATGGAATATGAACTGAGCACCTCTCATAATCTATCAGGGTATGTTACATGCCCCCTCAGATAAAACTAACTCTACATCAGAGAGAACAATGTGATCATTTGAACAAATCAAGCATATGTCAACCATTGATGGAGAAAAGCTACATCCATATTCATTGTAAAAACAAAGATGAAATACAATGCATGCAAAAAACTATCACCAGAAACTCAAAGTTACATACAGAGACAGACAAAAATGGACAAAATAAACTTACCACTAGTACTATATAAAGAAAACTGGCCTATGGTAAATACAATTATAAATTATCCTGAAAGAATGAATGAAACTTTGAAATGCCCATACTATAGAAGCACACTACACACGGTTTTCAATGATAATTTAACACTAAACAAAGCCCAAAATATAATAAAAAACAAAGAAAGAATAGCAGATATTTAGCAGATTAATAATGATAAAGATAACTTAACTCTAATTTACATAACTACCTATAAAGAGTACAATCAGAAACTGGAAAAACACACCACAGATAGCAGAATTAATAGGTACACAAATAGTGATAATAACAGTTACCACAGAAGAAGAAATACTGCATTTCCTAAGAAATATATGCATGGAGGTATTTCCAAAAGTGAGAGAACCAGATGAAACTGCAATCTCACAACAAATTAAATTTGATCTACAGCTCAATTATTGTGGGGAGGAATACAGGTTAATGGTTGAACTGTGGATTGCTGTCAAACTATACCAGCAAGCAAAAACCATTGAGATGACAACAAATATACAAAACTTAGAGAAAATAATGCAACTTCACATACAATTTAGTCTGAATCAGTGGCAAGAGCATTTGGAGCAAATTCAAGAAATAGGGAAAGATATGAAAATAACAAAAACTACAGAAGAAAAGTTGCTGATTATACATATTGAAGCACACACAAAAATGTATCACAAGTCTGTTGAAGTCACACTGCAAGAAATCAATAAGGCATATGAGCTGAACACTAAAAAAGACTTCAAAAGATATATGTTTGAGGAGATCAATGCACCAGAGATAAGATATAGAACAATGACATGGCTGTTATCCATCTATTTAATTGAAGATGGAAATCTGAAATTACTGATCTCAAGAAGACTAAGAATGCAATTAAGTAAACAAAAATGCTATGAAATAGCTTTCTCACTAATCAATGTGACTACAAAGAACTGGCTATTGAAGGGAATTACAGAGAAATTAGCATCTCCAGACAAGCAGGAGAAACCAATGCAGACTATTGAGTGATGCTCAGTAAGAATCATCACCAAAGAAAACCCAATGTGTAAAATAACACTGGTCACAACATACTAACAGAACGGGCATATGTCCAAATGAGATATCACTATTCAAAGAACCAATGAAAAAATATATTTGGGGAGCCACATTGGAGACAAAGCTACTACAGATAGAGGAACAACCTTTGTTAGCAATGTGAAAATTGGTCAAAAGAAGAATAAGTAATACAATAAAAATAGTTCAAACCATTAACAAAAAAATGTATGTCAGATAATCACAACTCAAATGGAAAGATTCATGCTTTCTTACAAAAATCATAAAAAAAGGATAAAGAGATGTCAAAAGTGGGAATAAGTAAGCCAGGAGAAGTTCTTGAAATGATGAAAAATCGCAAATGGAAATGATGTTAGAAGACAAACTATTAACATCAACAAATATAATACTATCACCTAAAACACAAGAGCAGATAGACGCTATAAATATGGAGAAATGTGGAAATCTCAGACCAGCTAGCAATATAGAATGGATTGACATGGAGGATGAGTGGTATGTGGTAGAAATTAAAATAACTAAGGAAAAAGAAACATAAATAGCAAATCAGAACTACCAGACAAGCAAAGAAAACCACACAGTAGCAACAATGAAAATTATGTTTACAGAAGCCTTCACCAGAACACAACTCAATGAATTACAATCAGCTGGTGATAAATGTACAATGCATAACATTGAAAGTAGAAATACTAACAAACAGAATGATCAACCTACAGAGAAAAGGATTAACCCCAAAATTTTGGGAGAAAATATCAGAAGAAAAGATGAACTATCCTGCAAATATCGGGATTGTGACAGCACCAATGACATCAGAAATAATTGAATAAAGCGTGCAGACAAAAATCCTTAAATGCACACCACCAAAAACAATATCTATTCCAATGCTGTTACCAAGATGGCGTCTACCAAAAGACAGATGAGTAGTGTGGCATAATCCATCGAATAATCACGTGTGTTCAAAATAAGAAGAAAGATGGATGTAACTAAGACTAAAGTATAATAATAATTAATATGTAAACACATGATTATGATTGATTATTTGATTTGTAAATTGTTTTATGCAGTTTATATTTAAATTTTGCTTGACAGTATTTGGCAAAAACAAAGATGGCGAAACAGTATACAAAAATTAACTCTGATGTTGCGTAATTAATAGCAGAACTAAAATATGAGGGAAAATTGTAAACAAGAATCGATCAAACAGGTACTAGTCGAGTAATTGTTTATTTACTAAAAAGTGCTATAAATATGTTACGATTGTTAAGATAATTGATGAACAAATTTAGTTTGGATTTACTTCTTCTCTTGTCAGGTTATTTACTATTTTATGGAAAGCTAAACGTTTAAGTGCTACAGGTAATTGTACAGTGGTTCCCACATCCATTTAAAGGAATGCTGGAGCAGCCTCACGATCAGCTATTCAACGGCCATGAGGGTGATAGCTGTAATTTCCTCGCAGTGGAATTTTTCTCCGTTATAGCTTTCCTATTGCTCATTGCTTGTCAGTTATTATGATTCTATTTACCTTGCTCTACATGTTTATTATTCCATTATTGAATCCTAGTCGTTTATGGTTTTATATCATAGTCAGTAATTCAGTATTGAATTCAACTAGTTCGTGTTATTACATTACAATTATTATTACTTCGGTATTAGATTTAAGTTGCTCATTGTTTTATCCCATAGACCTTTGGCCGATTTATGCATTCACTTTCTTGCCGACTGCATTGATTGCTTACATGTACGAAGGGCTAGCATGTATTACTATATCTGTAGGGCTATTATATGTAAGGCTTGATAACAAGCGAAAGCATTGTGGTCACTGTGTTTCATTATCTTTACATAGTCATAATAACAAAACCAATCAATGCACTAAATTCATAGGTAGTCACCAATACACAATCACTGAGTTTTCTATTCACACACTGATCCCATTAATGGTTTTCACTGCAGAGTTCAAATGCAAATTGTAGTTGTGGCTGATTGGCGGATCTCTGGAATCACATGGTACTGCTTCGGGTTTCGACCCTGTCTTCCATCTACCACTCTTTATCTAAATGAGTCATTGTTAGATAAGCAATTAGATAAGCTAATGTTTATTAATATAAGTTAATCAGACTAACACTCAAATGAAAGGAGAGGATTAGGAGCTTGTCAAGCTTGCTTGTTGTATCAACTATGAAAAGTAATAAGTTACTACAAAATAAGTGCAAAAAGTGGATTGGCAAGATTCTACAGTAGCCAAAGGATATCTACATGAATTCAAGACGTAAACAAAAACAAAAGAAATAGCAAGGAAAATGATCACATCGGAGGCATATAAGAAAACCAAAGCAATGATGCTAGCAGAAAACAAAAGCGAGTGTATCTATATTGAAGGAAAGATCACTCCATACAACCTATATAAAGAAGGGGAACTGATACACAAACAGCTAGAAGAAATGCGTAAAGAGATTGAAAAAAGATCTCTTAAAACCATAATGCTATTCACAGACGTCAACGACCTAGTATGGTTAGACATATGGAACAGGGAATACAGATTTTAAGATTTATTTAAAAGAATAGAGGTGATCACAATTATAAGAATGGACAAAAACAACTCCAATGAGATAACTAAGGAAAACATATTCAACAACATCAGCTTTTTCTACAAAGATGTCAAGAACACAAGAAGCTTACTAAATATTCAAATTCTTCTACCCAAAAAGTAAGTTGAAAGAAGAACTAACACACACAAGTCACGCAGATGCACTCATGACTTTGATGGTCGGATTAATAGGATTGAAGATATACAGAACATTTTATCCAATATTCACAAAGAAAATTAACGAATTGTGACAAATAACATCAATTACAGAATTGATCTTAACATAATCAAGTATGCAGACACTGTTACAACAGAAAACGAAGCAGTATTGATTCTTACAAAACATGTCGAATTCACAGACATTACCTTGGAAGAAGAGAAAGCAGAGATCTTGATCAAACAAGCACACACAATAGTGCATGGAGAGAAGGCGACTCTAAAATTAGCGCAAGCTTAGGGAGGCGTGTAGCATAATCCCATGAAATTGAATTGCAACAAAGAACAAAGAAAGAAAATCAATGAAAAACTCTAATAAGAAACTCTTGTCAATTTAATGGAATTATCATAAGTGATTTGACAAATTGTAAAATTGTAAAAGCAATTACTGGTCACATTGAATTTGACAAAACACTTGTGGAGATTAAGCTCCACATTAATTTTAGCTAACCACGTGGGTCACACCAAACTCTATTATGTGGACATAAAATCAATTAGCAACTGGTACTTGCTTAATTGGTAAATATGTTTAATTAAATTTTATATAAATAGGAACCAAGTGCTGTAAGATGGATGAAAAATTAACTCTTAGTAGTTTACTTTATCTTTTTGGTTTGATTAACTTAAATGTCAATGCACAGCTAAGCATTTCTTGTGTGCAACGATTGAGAGGTGTTGTGAGGGATTATTACGAGATGTTAGCCTCGAAAATTTCATGCAATTAGGTTACAATTAGGAATAGGAATGTTTTTCTCATGCTTAGCTGGCTACTGTTCATTTGTATTACATGTAGTAATAAACTCACAAAAGGCTGATAGCCACCTTAGGTGTGTTATTTATGTATTTGATATTTTAGATCCAAATTGCTGACTTATAATTGACCAATAAGTGACTGTATTATTTGTATTAATTGTATATTGTGCATATGTAGGTTAGAAGCTGCCTTAGGTTATAGTTATCTTTTTATTTTGTCAGCAGCTAGTGTTGTGTCTTATATTTATCATCTGTCGTTATTGTATATATCTTTTAACTAAATGTAGGAAGCTGCTCTATTTTTATATTAACTATCTTTACTTCATTGTATAGCAGCTAGTGTCTTTTTGCAATATGTTATCTTAAATATGTATTATGGCAACACATTTGAGAATGAGAGTTAAGTCGGTTTTTGACTGGGATTTATTACACATTAGGTAGGCACACATAACAAATCTCTTTCATTGAGAATGATCTGAGTGGCGAGCGGATGGAAATATGGATGTGGATGGATGAATCGATGGATTGAACTGTTTATGAACTGCGAACTGTCTTTGTGATATAGCTTCGGGCAAGTGTGCCCATCACTCTTTCTCTCTCTCTCTCTCTCTCTCTCTCTTGTTATTACCTTCAATAGTGCTACCTAAATAGTAGTGTTTAGATTCGTTTTGGAGCATTAATTAAGTTATCTCTATAGTTTTATAATCACGAAAGAACAGTTAGAGTGAACGTATACATTACCCCGCATATTAGAATCTGTTATGTGCTGTATCTAAATCATACCTTGTTATTATGCACATCTTTTGCCTGGGTGATGATATTACAATATTCATCAATGTTAGAATTTCTTAAATTTAAATTTTCGTACTTTAAAAATTTTAATTGAATTTGCGCAAGTCAAAATATAACTGCAACATGTAATAATTTAAAATATATTATGTGAATATTGGGTGGGTACCTGATGTCACTCTCTAATGTATGCATATATATATATATATATATATATATAT
>CABFPE010000539.1:337981-357456 GCA_900660155.1 Hofstenia miamia | reverse complement strand
TATATATATATATATATATATATATATATATCTGTAGCGTGGAATATAAATATTATTTGTAAATTTGCTTGGTGTTAGTCTGACCATCGCGTATGTAACATCCTCTACCAGGCATCACTGCTATTTCTCTCCTGTTACTGCATAACACTATTCGTAGTTTGCGGGTAGGGATTTACTTAATTAAATGCTGCTCAACTTTTGTTTCTATTAACACAATCTAACTAGATCTAACTGTTCACTATTTAGGTGATGAAGCCATGCAGCAATTTCTACAATGATCGATAGTGGGCATCTGCCCAAACCCGATCTCCACATCCAGTTTCACCACTCTTTTGATGTTTTATTTGATTGAGTTCCACGCCTCAGCTCATCGATACTCTTTATGTGTACCTTATCCAAGCTCAGTGCATACTCAAGACATAACACAATTCGACTTAAGATCTATTTGGTAAAAGTGTTCTATTTGTTCGCCACCTGACTTGTTACTAGCTGCTCATTTAATATTACATGTGGCCATTACCGAAATATATTGGCATCTCTAAACATATTAGTTTTGAGCAGCTTCCTAACTTACATTTATAAATTAATACATGTACGGTCACTTTATCAGTTATTATTGGTCATTAATTTGGATCTAAAATAGTATTAACATGTTTCCTAAGTTTTGGTCATCCAACCGTTTGTTCACAATTAATTATTTTGATACATGTAGTAAATGATCGCTAGTCGACTAATCGAGAGAAAAACCCCTATACCTTACTTATGTGCACTTTCGTGATCTGGCACAAGGGACCCTTGAATCGTTCTCTGTGATGGATCCAGACCACTACTAAACACCATTCGATTAGCTCGACATCGTATTAAATAATCAAACCGTTATAGCAAAGCAAAATAAGAATTCCGAATAAAATTGTTTATCAATTGCTTACAGTATTAATTCGTATTTATAGTAATTCCAGAAAAGTACCTGTCGATTTCAAATTTAAACTTTTCGTCTGCCAAGATGGCGGCTAAAAATAATGGAAGCGATTTCGCCCCCTCGTTTTGCCAAAAGTATTTTTATCGACTGATACTAATCTCTCGTTTTTGACACATATTGTTTCTTGGTTGCATTAATACAAATAAATCTAAATTAATCTAATTGATCTAAATACAATATTTCTAATCATCGTTTCTTCGATCTTATTCTCTTCTGCTCGACGTTTGCAGCTTATTTTTGATTAGTTTGGATGATGCTACATGTATATTTGTATGTTTTCATTTATTTTTACAGTTATTTATTTAAATGAAGGTCAAATGCAAGAAAAAATGCAAAATTTGAATTCCTAAAGGTCAATTAAATTTTAAGCAAATGAATGAATATAACTTTTCAAAAGTAAAAAATAAAACTATTATTTTTTCAAGCTGCTCTAAATTTATTCCAGTATGTATTGAAATGATTGTAGATAAACATAATACTTCTACTTTTTGGAGAATTTAGAGAAAACAATTAACTAGTGCAATAATTAAAATAGAAAATCCCATTGCAGCATCTTCAAATGCCTATGACTTGCAGTGTCATGAGTTTCTTTATAACTGTGCAAACCGACTAGGTTGAAAAATACTTAACTCACTGTAGACAATCTATTTTAACATAATCTGACATTTTTCAATGTAATGCCACTACCGTAACACAAATTGAAAAATTATATAAATGTGATTGGATGATAAACCACCAATAACTACTGGGAGTTTGGTTTCAAGAAGAACTTTAATATATCTATATATATTACGAGAAATACAGAACACTGTAGAAGAGGAAAGGTACGTTTCTTCTCTTAAGCTTTCACAGTAATTTTCTGAAAATAAATTTTAGATGTAACAATTTGGTCTCTTAAAATTTTGATACATTAGCTTAGAACAACTAGAAACGATGATAGAAAATTTAATTTTTAAATATTGAAGTCAGAGGTTTTTCATCCTTAACAAAGTCAAAAATATATCTACACAATGAAACCGCCTACTTGAAATGTTTTTGCTATGGTTACTTATCTCATCAACGGACTCCATAATTTCATAGTAAAACCATTATTTGCGAACTATATACGTGTTTGTGAATGTACAGCAGTACAAATGCTGTTGTTAGAGTCGATGTATTTTAGTAATGGGAAATTCTACAGAATTTCACATTAAAAGTTTTTCCTCCTACAAACTGGCAAACTTAGTTATGCTGTCCGGAATATTTATTGCGTCATTTGGAATCATATTCAATATCTGCTGCTACATAACAGCAAGCAAATTGAAAATTAAAAATTCCTCTATTGCGTTTATAAAATGTCTTGCGATATGGGACGCCCTTACTGTTTTTCACAAAGGCTACATTGAGCTTGCTGGAAACTATTTCAATTTCGTTCTTCAAGACTTCAATATATACTTCTGCAAGGTTTGACTTGATAATATGATCAATTTCTGAATTAATTTTTCTTATATTATTTACTCTTTGTTTACTCTTATTATTTGCAAATGCTTATGGCTCAAAAACTATTAACGTCATGTCCTATCTGAAATCCTACAACCTTTGACTTTGCTTACGGCATGCTTCAATGACTTCGGAATATCTTTACACAGATCAGGAAACAGTAAAGTTCTTTGTCACTTCCATGGGCTCAAACCCTTATTTATTAATGAAAATTAGGTATAGAGAGAATATAAATCTCTTTCAAAAATTCGAAATTGGTAATCTTTTGAATAGCTTCAGCAGCAGCAATACGATTTAATAGAAATTTTCAAAACTGCATTAAAGCATGTTCCCCAATAGATCATTACCAGACTTGTCAACGAGCCGAGCTTCTAACGAGCCGAGCCGATCCAAGCCGAGCCGAGCCGAGCCGAGCTTGAGCACAGTATTTGATATACAACGAGCCCAAAACGAACCTATTTTAGTCAAAGCAAGCTTATAGTTCTGCTTGTTAATTTGATTATGGAGATTTTTCTTATTTTTTTCAGTCAGTATGCCTTTCCTATAATCTTATTTAAGAAATGTTTATTAAATATTAGGAAGAGCTATGTAAAAAATTCTTTGAGCACAATATTTTTAAAAAAATACTGAGCTAAAACGAGCCTCATTCAAAGATTTTATCTGCGAGCCGAGCCGAACCGAAAGTACACAAAACATAAACGAGCCGAGCCGAGCTTGGACATGTGGCCCGGTTGAAAATTTGAATCTTTCATTCCTTTTCGTTTTAAAATTAACTAAAAACTGGAAGAAAAATTTTTTTAACTTGGGGAAAACGGTTGTCTTTAAAAAAGCATCTATATATAATTTCGGAGGCTTTAATATTCTTGTGAAAATAAATAAATCATAATTTTTTTTGCTTTTATGCCAATATATTAAATAATTTTAAAGTAATCATTGAAAAACTTGTAAGATTTGCACATTGCACAACTTTAGTGAAACTTTTGAATTACACATTTAATCATAAACTTCTTATATAATTTACAAGTTACGTTCATATGGAATAGTAGTAGCATGTTACTGATTTAAGAAGTAAGCACATAATCATTACCGTGAATTAATATATTTTTAAAATATATAATGATATGTATTTTGCATTGCTTACAATTTGTTATTATGCTTGTTTTTTATAAAAAATATTTTTTGAAACTAATACCCGGTTTATAAGGGCCAAATATTTTCAGTTCAAGTAATTAACTAATGTGATTTATTAAGTATAATGTCAGTGGAAAGAAATATAATTCTTATTCAGCGCAATTTTTGATGGCAAAAATGAAGATAGTCATTTTGCTGTGTTGTTAAAATTTTTTATTTTTAGTTGAAATCTGCAGATTAGTACTCATTTTTCCGGATCGTCATTAAGAGTTGTAGGTATCCCGGGCTGTCCACGGGCCAGGGTGGGCATGAGTCGGATATATGCTAAAAAATGTATATTATTTCAACTTCCCATAAATATTAAATTGAAAATAAAATTTTACCATGATTTTGAGCTATTTTTGGATTTTGAGAATAGCATTTATTAACAATTTATAAAGTATTTTTAATAGGTAACATGTAAGAGCTTAGATCCTCATACATTCATTTCATAACCAAAAATTTGCTCAAAATATACGAGTATAATTAATGGCTGAAATGAGACGAATTTGTCCACAAACCTGCCAGATTGGATATGGGCCAACCCAGTAAACATTGAGCTGTTGTAACGACGTCGTTTTTGTGGTGTATTGGCGCTTAATAGGCGTTGAATTGTTTGAGTGGCGTTTATAGTGCGGATTAGTGGCGGTATATAATTCCGTCTAGCAAAAAATATTTAAAAATAGGATTAATTTTAGTATTATGACAATTTGAAATTAATTTTTTTAAAAACAGCATTTTTATTGATAGTTTGTCGAATTATTGTGAAAAAACGTTGTTTCGTAATGTCGTTTTAATGCCGTTATTATGTCATTCAGCGACATCGTTACGACAGTTCTATGTTTACTGGGAAGAGATCATGTGCTGCGCCATGTAGAAAACGGATGAGATCAGCCAGTTTACAACGCTGTATTCATTACTGGCAACAAACAATAATAGAATGGTCCGTGACTGGTGACGGGTATGAGGCAGTGTTTTTTGCGGTACATTGATGACAAAAGAACGTGCACAAGATTCTTATATTCTGAGTACCATTTTTGTGTAGAATGAAAAAAGGCAACAAACAATGACGCAAACATCTGATAATTCAAGCGAACTTTTTGAGCTCGAAATATGTGATTTAATTTTATGTCCTTAAACAGAAGTGATATATTCGCAAAGCTCTTGATAAAATAGTTAATTGGACTTGGGATTTAATTTAATACAACAGGTGTAAATCCAAATCTAGTCGATAAACATACATTAATGTATAAAAATGCTGTCTACATCTAGCCATCATTCCAAATTTTAATAAGGTTTGGTGAGTTTTGCATAAATATATTTGACTGTATATTTCAGTTCCACGTTAACATTTGATCATTCCAAGTGAGTATTCTTAGCTCCTTAATATTAATATTTCATGTGGCCCTATGAAAGGAGCAAACCGGTTTCGTTTATTTTAACCATCATCAGTATAAAAATATGCGGTAAAAACTAAATATGTTTGCATATATCATTAACTTAATATTGCAGCTCTGAAAATAAGTTCAATGATATCATGCTAAGTTGTTTATTTAATAAATGATCTTTGTTTTATGGCGTTCTGATTTTAGTTTGATGTAAAATTGTTCTCTTGATTGGTGTTTGTCATAAAAATTTCGTATTTCAGATGCCCATTCATATGTTTCTTAATTCTTGTACCTAGACGTTGCTTTGTTCCCCGACGTATGATTTTTAACACTCTTCACATTTATATGTTTTAAGCTAAGGATGAAACTAATTTTTTTTAGGTTTGGTTTTGTTTTGAAAGAAATCTTTCGTTTTGCATGATGTATTTATTGGAATAGTCTTTGTCTGTTTATTTTTCTAGTGTAAAATTTATCTATTCCCGATATGCTTTATAAATTATTTATCTTCTCTTCCCATTTTAATTCTACCTGCTTAGATTGGCTATTACTGTGGTTGGGCTTTTCCTGTATCAGCGTCACTTCACATGATGTTCTTAGCTGTTGACCGAGCAATTGCAATCCACTGGCCAATCTGGTATAAGCAAAAAAGTTCACCATCATTGGCAAATAAAACAAGTTTAGGCATCACTGCATTTTGCTGTATCGTCCTTATTCCCAATCTTTTGAAGTTTGATATCATAAATTCAAAGTGTGCATTCGTAGCTAGTCCATTGTTTTCATTTTGGTACAGTGCCTTTATTGCCCTTTTTCTATACTGCATTGTTCCCTTTTTCGTAATATTCTTCTGCAATCTCTATATTGTTTATGCTCTTAGCATCAGAAAAAGAGAGAGCAGTTCAACGGAAAGACGTTTAACAATCATGTTGTTGAGCAACAGTTTTGTTTTTTGTATTTTATCTGGATCAACTGCAGTACTTGTAGTTATGTACTACAACATGAATGCCATAACAGTTGAGGACAAAGCAGATGCCTTTTTACTTCAAAAAATCTTGGCTACTTTGACAGTAATCAATTCGTCCGTGAATTTTATATTCTACTTTATTAGTGGCTCGTTGTTTCGCAGTACTTTCTTTCAAGCAATTAAAAATATTTGTTAAATTGCGAAAATATATTTTTTTGATATAAACTCATGTTTAATCATTTTTCATTTTTACATTGATTATTATTAAATTTTATTTCGCTACACTAAGGCCACGGTTAGACTAGTGATTGGTTCAAAAGTGATCTGTCACATTTTGATTGAATCGCATGTCTAACCACTCGAGATAATTAGCGATGTGACGATCACAAAGAAATCGCGTGTGTTCGATTTGCTTGTAATCGTCACATCGCTAATTATCTCGGGTGACTAGACGTGCAATTCTTTCAAATGTGACAGATAACTTTTGAACCAATCACTAGTCTAGCCGTGGCCTAAGGAAGCATTTCTAGGGCTTGTTCACGCGATAGTTAGCATTTAGAAGGACAAATTAAGATTGAAGTTATGCTGTTCTTCTTTTTATGTGTACATATTTATATGCGCCTAAAATTGGAATTATAATGAATTTAATGCAATAGTGGGTAATAACAGTAAAAATTAGTAAAACGTAGAATCTATGCCTGCAAACAGGGCCATTGAAATTCCGTTACCATGTAGAAGCAATTAGTTTCTTAATTTTTAATGGAATCATTATTTCAACTATGCCAATATTTGGTGACAAGATATTGTACTAGCTCTAAATTTATGTAACATTTATTCATATAAGTATTTTAAATGGGAACCGTGTGTTATGATGTAAAAGGCATTTTCTTGTAAAAGTGATGTGAACTTTTTGAAATTCCGTTACCGACTAGCTTTGTGTTCATAAATCAAAGAAAAAATGAATTTCTCAAAAAAAATTCTATCTCATTGATTAAGCTACTAATTATAGACACACATGACACGGTTCAATACACAAATAAATCTTATTGAATGAATAGCATCCATTTTAAGTGTGAAAATGAAACTCTGTTTCTGCTTGACCAGCCTCTATAATAACATTAATATCCTCTCACTTTGATATTTTTAATACTCGTGATGCATTCAAGTGCTCATGTTTTCATCATTACTTGCTCGAGTTTCTTTGTTTTAATAATTGGCAGAAATTATGATAACTCCAATTTATATCTAAAAGGTTGTTTTCCAAAATTTGCTTTTATCAATATAAAAATGTGCTTTCTATATGTAAGATCTCGCTCCTCTATAATGCCCATTTTTGCAGAAATATATAACATTCTAAAAAACTAGTAAAAAGAAGTATTTCTGATTTAGTTAATCGCATTACGATTATCACAAAGAATTCCATCAAATATTTGTCCATAACTTCGAAAGTCAACATGCTCAAAACTAAAGAGTGATATCAGGTACCCGATCTCGGATGAGTCGGGTGGTTCGTGTATCATATTGTAGGGTGATGTCGTGTTTAGCTTGGGAGTCACAATCTACGTTTTGGGTCGGGTTCGGGTTCTGGTAGCGAATTTTCTGATGGGGTCTTACTCGGGTCTATGCTACGCTCATATTGTCCCTTTTTGCTCGAAAGGTGGTTGATTCAAAAGACACAAAAATAGGTTTTAGTAACGCTTACTGTATGTTTTTCCTTATTTCTTGCGTTTTTTAGTATATTTATGCTTTAAATTATTAGTCATTTCGTTTACATAAATGCAACCAGATAAATAATTTGCAGAATATCATCGTTTTGAATAAAAAAAATTGTGTAGGTACTGAGAAAAAAATGACTATAAAAATAACAGGCCGTTTTCTGGCTGGTGCTATGTGGTATTTTTTGTTTCTCTAAATTTAAGATATGGCACCTCCCAAGCATATCATTTCAAACTTAACGGATACTAGCAATCCACAATATATTACTTCAACAATTAAGTATTTATTACATCCAAGGAAGGTAATATCCAAAATCGGGCATATTCGATATCCAAACTGTGCTTAATTGATATTATTGCAGAACTATCGCAAATATGCCATGTAACAGTGTACACCGATGATATTACAGTAGTAATTAAGGGAGAAACAATTGAAGAAATGGAAGGAGTAGCAATGCTAGTTAAAATAAACTAAGTAATTGGAGTATGGAGTCTAAAATTAAACTTAGCAAAAACACAGTTTAATTGTTCCAATATGAAATCCAGCATAAGTAGTTCTAAATTGAAGCTGTCCGATGGTAGCATCTTGATTGCTAAGAACATGAAGATATTTGGTGTTACGATTGATAAACGATTAATGTTTGCGGATCAAGTGGAAGAGAGGGTTACTACTGCTGAAAAAATACATAATTTGTTTATCATGTATAGGCAGCTTGTCATATTGTGCCACTTCGAAAAATCTGCGTATTTTATACAAAGCTGTCATTCTGCCACAGATAGCATATGTCATAGAAATTTGGGGTATTCATTAAGGAAAAAAATCTGTGTAATCTCATCAACAAAGTTCAGAGTAAAACAGCTCTAAGCATTGTGTAAAGGCATTTAAGTTATTAGATAACTTCAAGGTGTTTTGTATTTCTGGCTTAATCCCACTGGATCAGGACCTTAAATTGTTGTAAAATAAAAGATGTACCTCGCAAAATACTGATCAGTTCTTTGGGGATCTTCTAATTGGCGGAGATTGTTGTCTAGAAGACATCATAAGAGACACACATAGAAATGTGTTTGAGCATTGTAATTTTAAGTTTTCGCAACAAGCATTTAGGAGAGCACTTTGTTATGACCTACCCACGTAATATCCCAACCTCTTACCGCACATGATAGACATAGTTCATTTATACCCCAAACTTTCTACATGACAAATTATAAGATTTGATAAAAGTAGGCCTAATCATTTATTCATTTGTAAGGTTTCCTTCTGTAAAGCGAATGCTATGAAATTGCATTTGTATCAGTTGAATGCGTTTGGATATGATGAGGGAGACAGTCAAAATTTTCTTTGATTGACGTACTGTAATAATGTATATTTCACCATCCAATATAGTAAATGTTGTGGTAAGCACTTCCACGCACCTTGAAAAACACTCTAGATTTCAAACAAGGCGTCATGATTGATAAAACAACCAACTGCATGTTACATGTTTATCAACTTTTACACGTTTTTTCATCTTATTTCATTTATGACTTTGCGTAGCTATGCATTTGCTTTAACTGACAAAACCTTTAGTTTGAACTTTAATAAATGAACATATATTAAACAGTAGGTTGCAATTGAGTGATAGACTGATATAACTGGGCCAATGCCATCTTCTTCTGAATCACTTGCTCCATTCAGTTATTTTGCGTTAACTGGGTCATAGTCATACAGTCTTAAAAATTTACCACTGACATATTCCCATCTTGCGCCAGTATTAAGCCACCATTTGTTTCTACTTTCTACTGTTTATTGGCAGTAAGTTAATTCGACAAAAAACTACAATATAATTATACAGTATATTGATTTTCAACGAAATATTTGTTATTGCTAAATTCAAAGTTCAGAGAAGAATTTGAGTTTGAATTTTTTAAAGTACCAATATTGATAACCAAGAATATAGAAATGATTGGCTTCCATCCTTAATATGTTTCTGAAAAAAAACATATACAAATATAAGTCATTGAACTCTCACACTTAGAGTGTTTTCGTAATGAGTCATGGTAGCTTTGATCTCAAACAGAAATGGAGGTAAAATGAAGTCAATTTAATTTCAAAATAATTTTTCATCTACACTACTAAATTCATCCACTAGAGGGCTAATAAATCTTAAATTAAATTTCGTCTAATGATACATTACTGGGGTTTTCTGCTTTGTAACTTTAATATGTAAATACGACGGCACATTTGCTATTCATAGTTGATGATGATTTTTTACATTGATAGATATGATTTCCAATTGTTAAATTTGTAAATTCTGTGATGCCTCGCAATTCTAAATGTATAAATGCTTATAAATAGTGTATTATTCACAAACAAAAGTATAGATGCATGGTATTTAAAAGATAGAATTTCAAGGAACATACACGTAATATTAAACATAGCAAAAACAATGTCTAGATTCCTTTGGAATCTCTCAACAAAAAATGCGTTCATCACATTTGTTAAGATTGATTGACAGGTGCTAATTGATGAGTCATAAACCCGTAATTAATTTATGAATAATATAAGGGGGCGTGGTTACAGATTGCAGTTATTAGCGCATCATATAATCAATCATTATATAAGTTAGGAGGACCCACATAATTCGGCTTGTTCCATACAATATCCTTATTTCTGAGCATGACCTGCGCTAAATTATCATTAATTATATTGAATGACTTGAATTCAGTCTGCTCAATTATTTTTTCCATTTTGTATATTGGATATTAGTGAAAAACAAATTAAATCTAAGAATTTTTACAATGAAGTGTTGCAATGTATTTGAAAAATGAACTGTAACCCTTTGTATGTAATGAATAGCCCCTGAGAAAACGAATTATAATATCGTAACATGTATAATATTTCTGAGTTTATAACATGGTTAAGCGATTTTATAGACATTGTTTTTCACTATATTAACTAAAAAAATGTTTGTTTTAAAATTTCTCAAAATTCTTAGTGATCTACCTTTTAAATAGCATGCGTCTATATTTTTTTAGGTGTGAATAATAAACTTTTCAACGTTTTTTTACATTTCCATTTTAACGAATTTCTGTGTAATTGATCTTGTTTAAATCATATGTGTTGAAATTTTTCTATCTTTTAACTAACAACTGACTGAAACTATAAATTATACAGTGTACACATTAGTTTTTGCTTTTGTTGTGTCATTTGGATGATATTTACTGAAAATGCATTAAATTCTCCAAGTTTATTCATTAAAGAAATTTGTACAAAACAACATGTTCTAGTTTCCATGGGGATATTATAATCGCCAAAAAACATGTTTCAAGTTAGTAATTTAAACAAAGATTTATGTAAAAACAAAGAGAAAATCTGGAAAAAATATTTGGTAAATAATTAATGAACTAATATTACATTTTAAAGTTCTTTTGTTCTATTTAAATGAATCATTTATCAATGACATTGCTTCATTTTTACAAATGCTATTTCTTTTGTATCACATTAGAGATGGAGTAGAATGATGATTATTCTGGCGAAATATAATGAAGGCTCAATCAATATCTATCCATGTTTATGCTCAGATGTGAAAATGGTTCTTTGATTCCATACTGCTTCTTCAAATACATATGCTTATTGTTGAATTATAGTGAATATACATTTTAAAATTGGGTCTTTATTCAACATTTGGTAATGTGTAGCAATGTTTGGGTGAATTCATTAAATGAGCACTTATTAAGTTTTCTGTTTACAATCAATAAAAGGTGACATAGCGTCTTTAAATGCTTTAGATTTCAAATGCATCTTCGCATGTAAGCATTGGTATGCATTTGATCCTTGAATTTTGCTTTCATCATGTTTATACTACATAGTTTGTAATACTTCTTAAAAATCGTATTTTTATTATTCAACCTAACACTTGACACATGCATTGTAATTTTATGAAAAATGCTTTTAATTTCAAGTGATGGTGAAGTTTATACCATGTTTAAGCGTTTTTTTATTGTCAATGTTTTTCAGCATATTAACCTATAGTTTCTTAGGTTGTAATTTTCTCAAAATTCTTATTGATCTATCTTTTAAATACCATGTGCATATATTTTTTATGTATTAATAATATACTGTTTATTGGCATTTGTACATGTATTCTAATATTTGACCTTGCTTCACACAAAACTTTACGTTTAATCTAACAATATATGACCTTAGCACTGGTTTATACATCATATTTCTCTTTTCAAATGGATTATCAGGGGTTGTGTTGGGTTTAGCAATTTGTGTTAATGCTAAACATGTGTGTATATTTAATTATCTTTATGTCTGTATTGCACTGGAAATTTTGCAATGGAAAAACACTACTCATTGCAATTCCCAAATACTATAAAAGTAAGGATGATACATGAAAATGGACATATCAGAATAATACAAACGTTAAAGACATTTAACACAAGGTTTGTAACAACAGCCATATGGAGAACAGTGGAAGACATAATTAACAAATGTACGACCTGTCTGATAAATAACAGAAGTCATTTCCCAAGACATAGACAGCGAGACTTGAAAAAATCATAGCAACAGCACCAAATCAGATTGTGCATGTGGATCTAGAAAAAGTATCACAAGATGATGAAGTATACCAATACATTTAGTAATCATAGATAACTTTACGAAATATGCAAGGTTGATTCCACTAGATTTGACAACAGCTACAACAGTGGCTGAAAAAATCATGAAAGAATGGATACTAAAATTCGGACCAATGGAAACTATAATATCAGACAGGGGAGCACAATTTGAGAGTAAATTATTCGAAGAAATGGCAAAATGAATGGAAATCATGACAGAAAAAACAACTGCATACCACCCACAAGCAAATGGGGCAGTAGAAAGATTGGATAGAACAATGATCAAACTAATAAGGGTTTTAACATCAAGAGTCGGAGGAAGAGATTGGAGAGAAGTCATTGAAATGGTCAAATATTTCTAAAACATATTGGTACACTTGACCATGGGAATAACACCATACAAAGCAATGTATGGGAGAGAGGCAGCAGCGCCATTATTGATGCAATATGACACATACTCTGATAAACCTGATAATGAATACATTAGAAAAATAAAAACCAACTAACAGGAATACATGAAGCAATGTGCCACAATACCAAAAGATTTGTGATAAGACAAGAAAGAAATTTCAGCAAGAAGATTTACGGAAAGCCACACAAGAATAGAGATAAAGTTTATGCATACACACTACTGAGAACACAAGACATAAACCAAGTGAGAAAATTGAAAACACAGTGGGCAGAGCCATTCATTATTTTACCCAAACATTACCTAATAATAACTATAAACTCAATGACAGAAGGACATTAAACTTTCAAATCTTGAAAAGAGTGATCAATGATATAGAGCACGTAATGATAGATAAAAATGCCAAATTTAAAATTACGAAAAATGATAATGGTACATCTAATGAGATGTGTGATCTTGATAGTGTAGAAGAGGAAGAATTTCAAGAAGAATATAGACCTCAAAAAGAAGACATAGAGCCTGAAAGAACTGTACCCAAGAGGGCAGTAAAAAATAAGAATAAATATGACCCTGAAATATGGGATATAAATATAGTTTACTCCATTTAGAATGAACAATGAAAAGATCCAACAGACGTCACAGTTAATCACCAATGAAGAGCAGGAGAGTGCAAAGGAAGACCCCACAATCTCATCATCAATTAAAGGACGTGAGAAGGGGTGAACAAGCCAGCAGTAGCACTTGAAGTACTAGGTCTCTGCAATCTGATTGTCAATTAAAGGGCATGACGATTGAGTTATCACCAACTAGTAACATGAGAGGAAGAATAAAAAGGAGATCTCCGCAATCTGATTACCAATTAAAGGGTATGAGGATGGAGAAACAAGTGACGAGGAAAAGAACACCCTCACCCACATTTCAATTAAAGGGCGGGTGGATAAGAGAGGGCCAAATTTGAAATACCAAGCCTCAATTAAAGAACTTGAAGTTGGAGCTAATAGAAGAATATGCTACAACTCCAACAACAACCTGTCTCCAGACATGAAACGGCTAATAAAACATCAAACATTTACAAAGGAAGAAGAAAGCTCCGCAATTCCTATTGTAATAGATAAAATCAACAGATGGATATGAGGGAAATCTTCAATTGCCCATACTTCAAAAGTACAGTTCACATTACATTTGATGAACAATTCACACTGAAGGACGTTTGAAAACTAACGAAGAACAGAGAAAAAATAATCAATGAATGCCAACAGGTCAATTTGGACAGAAATATTTAATGATAATTTATTTCATTAAACAATCCGAAATAAATTCCACAAACTCAGAAGTGAATATTGAAGAAACACTCATGTAGCCTCCGATACCAAGCATTGATGCAGGTTAAATTATTCTTTAAATTATTATTCCTCATTCTATGTGGGTAGGGATGTATGCATATTAGCTATTTGTTGCATGTATTTCCGTTAATCTTCATTTAACTGAATACTATTTAGGTACTTCACCATCATAGCCCTTCTTCATGATTGATGTATAGGTGGCCTCTGGCCAACTCCGATCTCTGCATCACCTCATTTGTGTTTCCATTGTTAAAGTAGGTAACTCCCAACCTCAGCTCAATGAAGTTCTTATGGGTTCCCTATCCTAACTTGATGTAGTTCTCAATGCTAATTGTAACTGACTTGAACTCAATTTGTATTGTGTATTTATGTCACTTCGCAACCTTGCAAAGTTACATAATAACTTGCAGCTTCCTTCCTTACATTTAAATAACATAATGCATGCTTGGTCTTTTATCCGTCTATTTTAGGTCACCTAAGTCTATAAGATAAAATATGTATAAACTATGGTAGGCTATCCAGCCCTTTTTTTACTGATGTTAATTATTGGTTACATGTAAAAGATCGAATCATTAGCCAGCTAAACAGAGAAAAAGTCCTTTTTGTACACCTATTATAAATGCAGGTTCATGGTTTGGATCAAGGACCCTCGAGTCACTCCCAATGTGTTCCTAAACCACTACTATTGCATTTACCACTTAGCTTGACATTCTGTATAAATATGCAAACCAATATAAAATCTAAAGATAAGATTTTCAAAGAATTTACTTCAACAAATTCCAAATTGATTTTGGCTCTACTTATTGTTGAATTCAAAAAGTACCTGTTGTTCGAAATTTAAATTTGTTTGTCTGCCAAAATGGCTAAAAATAATGGAAGCAAATTCGCTCCCTTCATTTGCTATGTTATTACTTGGTTGCATTTACAAAGATAATCTGATAATTACACTTAAATTTTTTTTCTAATTAACAATCATAATTCGATCTTAGTTTTGACTAATCATCTGATACAAAACAAAAGTAATCATGATAATAAAACAGCAAATAAGCAAACAATTACCAGACTTAATAAGAATATTGGAGGAAAAACTGGAGAATGTGTTCATTATAGAAGATAAAGGCACAGCAGTATTGGAAATGATCAGAATTGACTTCCAAATAAATGCAATAGCACTGGCAGAGAGAGTGATGGTAGAGCCAAAAATCGCAGTCAATATGTAATATGTGAAAACTAATGGAGTTAACAGGATTAGGAGAGCAAATGGAGGAAACAGAAAATATCTACCCTAAATGTAGCATGAATCAGATGCAGGAACAACTACAAGAAATACTGGATGTGTGGAAAGAGATGAAGGCGGAAAAGCCTGCACATGAGGAGTGGCCGCTGATCAACATAAAATCACCCATAAAGACATCATAAATCAGTAGAAGCAGCCTTATATGAAATCAGAAGAACCCATGAAATTGAGTCTAGAAGGAACTTTAAAAACATGATATTTGAAGCAACAAATGCACCTCAAATTTAAACAAGAATGTCAATTTGGATATTAGCAATAGCATTTACACACAATGAGAAACACTTGATGTTACATCATGTTGATATTATATCTCTGTCACCAACAAAAAATGCTCACTCTAAACACACACAGGGAAATTGATAAGATTAACATGGAAAAATGGGGTGAACAAGAACCAAGTGAAATATCTTGGGTAGACACTGATGATGAACGTCTATTAGTGGAAACAACAGTGAAAAGAGAAAGAAGAAACAATATAGTTCAGAAGATATATGAAGAAGTTTATGAATGAGAAACAAAATTGCTTATGAAGATATTGAGCACAGAAGCTTTTATGAAACAAGAGATTGAACAAAAGTTGGAACTACAAAAACAAATAGCATTAGATATCAAGTGTATCATGTTGAAATTAATAATGAAGCCAGAAACTCGCACAAAACCTGATGAAACATGGATTGTCAAACACCATTTAGGAGAATATCAAGAAAAGCAAAAATAATTACCTCTCAACATTCAGTATGGTAACAACTGCAAAAATGGAAGGCTTGTATGCAGAGATAGAAAATCAAACTATGGCAACATTACTGAAATGTACACCACCTCCAAAGATATCAATTCCAATGCTTCTTCCAACATGGAGATTAAAAGATAAGAAAGTATTCAAGGCACAATGGCATGAAGAGAATACATACATCAACACTCCTGAAGAAGCAGACAAGAAAGTAAGGGAACAAAAGATATAAGAAATTGAAAGATATACTATTAAATCACAACAATAAGGAGAGAATTTACATAGGGGAATGATAACACCATATGATCTATACAAAGAAGGCAAAGCCATACATGAACAAATAAAGAAGGTGCAGAAGGAAATAGAAAAGCAACCAATTCCAATGGTAATCCTATTCTCTGGGATAAATGATAAAGTATGGGAAGAATTATGGAGCTCAAAATACAGGTACTATGATGTAATGAGGCATGTGGAAATAATAACAATGATAAGACTGGGAAAGAACAAACCAGAAGAGATAACAAGAGAAGAAGTACAGAACAACATCAGTGCATTCTATGATGAGGCGTCAGAATCAAAGTTGTTGAGATCAACCTATGAGTTCTTCTATCCAAACACAACTATACACCCAGACTTAGCACATACCAGTCAAGTGGATGGTATAATGACTTTAATGATAGCAATTATAGGATTATGATCATACAGCAAATATTATGATGAATTCAATGAGAAATAAAATGATCTCAGAAGCATGTGCACCGTCTTGAAATCGCTAAAAAACCCATCATTCATACAACACAAAGTGATGGTAACAACAGAAAAAGATGTCATACTAAAACTGACTAAGGATGAACAATATAAGAACACAGATTGGGAGATGCAGAGATGGTACATGGAGAAAGAGTTGTCATTCTTAATTAGCTAAGCTGGAGGGGGAGTGTGGCATAATCCATGTGTGGCCAATTTGAGAGAAGTAATGGAAACAATTAAGACTCAGTTGTAATAAATATTAATTGTACACACATGGTTATTATAATTTTGATTGTTTGTAAAATTTATATAAAGCAGTATTTGACATAAATTTGCTCAACAGTAATTGGCAAAAATCAAAGGGACAAAACATGCACACTAATTAATGCTGATGTGTGTAATTAACAGCAGACAAGAAAAACCAGGAAATTGTTAAAACTGTCAACAATGTTGAATAACAGGTACTAGCTGAGTGTTTGATTGTTTACTATTCTTTATTATAAATATGATGTGATTTATACATTTGATGATGAACGAATTTTACTGGTTTTACTTCATTATTTTGTCAGGTTATTTAAATAGTTAAATGGAAAGCTAAATGTTCAAGCACTAGAGTAATCCTTATGGTGGTCCCTGAATACACTGAATGGAATTCTGGAGCAGCCTGCACATTGCAGCCTTTCAAAAGTACTGTGCAGCTGGTAGCTGTAGATTTCTCAATGTGCTTTTAAGTTATGAATAGGTATAGGGATTTTTATAAGCTATAGCTTTTCTATCATTCTGATTCAGATTTGACCACATCTTCATCTTCATATTATGCCTCCTCTTCTCTGATCATATTGATTGGTTTTTTGCACTGATCTTTTCTGTGGCTCTTTTTTCTGCAGCTGTAGCACTTTATGTCCCTTTCTCTTACTTTTTTCATCTTTCCCTCCTTTCCTTTTATTTTAATAAATTTTTCCATTTTATTTTCATTGTAGGGTTTGGTATTCACTAATTTGTGAATTGTAATTATTCCACCATTCTGTTGGTTTTTCTTTGTGCCATACTGCTTTTTCATTTTTAGTTTGTTGTCCACATTGCATTTGATTTCAAATTGGGTTCTAATATTCTTGGGTCATGCTTTGAATATTTGTTTCCTCTGAAGCTACGTGTTACTAGTCACACCACTTGCTGAATGTAGTTTCATAAATCATTCATTTTTTTCATTTTTGTTGAGTTCAATATGATTTGATACTGGTTTTTGAAGCTTTCATTTTTGTAGTACTCTAGGAAGTCTCCAATCAATAGTGTGTAATTTCATTTTGCATTGGTATCTAAAGTAAATAATGTTGGTATGCTGCTCCTGTAAGACATAGTGGAAATCTCACAACTGTTGCTTGCTGGCTTACTGTAGCATAATCCAAAGAAAATTCTGCTAATGAAGAAAGAAGAACAAATGATTAGTTGAAACTAAGATTGAATTATGATTATTTAGAAAAACAATGTAATATCAATTATCAGAATTATCATTGTAAAATACAACCAAGTAATAATATATCAAATTAGTAATTGTTGTCAAATTTGACAAAATGAGGGGTGTGAAATTTGCTTCCATTATTTTCAGCCATTTTGGCAGACAAATTAAATTTGAATTTTGAACAACAGGTACTTTTTCAAGTTAACTATAAATAGAGTGTAAATCAGTTTGGAATTTGTTGAAGTAAATTCTTTGAAAATCTTATTATTAGATTTTATATTGGTTTGATAATTTATGTAGCATAATCCAAAGAAATTGCTGCTAATGAAGAAAGAAGAACAAATGATTAGTTGAAGCTAAGATTGAATTATGATTATTTAGAAAAACAATGTAATTTCAATTATCAGAATTATCATTGTAAAATGCAACCAAGTAATAATATATCAAATTAGTACTTGTTGTCGAATTTGGCAAAATGAAGGGTAGCAAATTTGCTTCCATTATTTTCAGCCATTTAGGCAGACAAATTAAATTTGAATTTTGAACAACAGGTACTTTTTCAAGTTAACTATAAATAGAGTGTAAATCAATTTGGAAATTGTTGAAGTAAATTCTTCGAAAATCTTATTGTAACATCCTCCACCTAGCTTATTGCGCCGTGTCTGATTACTGATAATGAGTACTTGGTAAATTGTGGTTGAGGAGTTACCAAGCTGTTGAACCGTCAGACCTTTCTCTCTTATTAACTAGTTATGTTAATTAAATAATTGAGCATTGACTATCACTGTTTAGGTGACAGAGCTGTATGACGTTTCCTCTCCAGTTCTTCCATGGGCTACTGCCCGAAGCCGATCTCCACAAGACAGTTCCTCTCCTTCATAAATGATGATTGAATCCACGGCACCACCTCAGCTCAACTGGAACTAATTATGTGTACCTTACTTTAGCTCAGTGCATGCACTCAAGTAAAGTTGTAACTGACTTAAACTCAATTTTGTAAAGTGTTTGTTGTTTTGATTAAGTAAAGCAACCGGGCATTGACACTAACTGCATTTACATAATATTAAAATAGCCATTACCGTAAAACTATCGGCTTACTAATTTAAGTAATAAGATTGCAGTTTCCTACACTTACATTTAATAATATTACATGTAAGGTCATTTATCAGGTCGATTATAGTCGAGTCTCCTAC
>CABFPE010000539.1:271596-285870 GCA_900660155.1 Hofstenia miamia | reverse complement strand
CGTAACAGGTAATAAATACATGAGGAAACTGTAGTGATTGCACAATATAATTTGTCTCACTGCAATCTTGTTTGAAAAGAACGCAAACTACAAGCTTCACCACTCCATGATCACATATTGGAAGATTCTTTGGACAATGAGAATGAGGTGAAAAAGAACTTCATTGACGAGATCACAAAGGCAATAACCACACAATTGCAAAAAGAAGAAGGGACAACAGAAAACATGAAACCCAAATACAACAACTCAATACTAATTCGAGGAGGAGTTCACAGCGGACATTGGAGATGAGCAATTGGAAAGGAGAGTGCAACCCCAGAGGGCTGCAAGAAATAAAACTATATATAACCCTGAAATATGGGATATAGATATAATAACTGCATTTAGGAAACTAGAGAAGGATGCATCAGCCACTCAGGAAGTGAGTGAAGTGAAACCAACCAACCGAAGGAATCCCGACCATGAACACGAGGAGGCGGGTGCGCAGGAGTTCTCAAACCAGATGTTGATTCAAGGGCAGAAGGGACGAGAACGACGAGATGGTCAATAAACGACGCAGAGTCAGGAGGCGTCCTAGTAGTACTCAAGGCTGATTCAAGGGCAGAGATACGAACGGACAATCGGCCTCTTTGCAGCTTAACTTTCCTTCCGGGGGATCACTTCGCCGATTCGAGGGTGGTGAAACAACCGGAGTTCCAGGGGAAGGTGTGAGTGGTGGAAGAACCGTGGAGATCTGGAAGTGATTCAAGGCTGAAGGTATCTCCACCAGAACCACGGCTGGTCAAGTACCGTTGGTCGTAACTGATAGCTGATTCAAGGGCAAATCAGTTGACACCAGTGGCACAAGTTCACAGCCTATGGACTGTGAACCAAGCACCAGCAGACTACCTTTACAGATGAGGCAATTAGATGCCTCCTCAGAAACAACATCAGAGCATACAGTAAGATTGAGAGAGAGAGAAAAGCAAATGTCTAAAATCGACGGGGAAATGTTGCACCCATATTTTATGGCACAATGCGTTTGAGAAATTGTCTCCAGAAACAAAAACGTTAATCAGGGAAACTACCAAAATGGAAGGAAGCATCCTGCCAATTCTATTAGATGCAGATAATTGGCCAAAAGTTAATGTATTAATCAGCTACCCACAAGAACTAAATGAAACAATCGATAGGCCATACATGAAAAGCATGATCCACATGACAATTAATGAAGATTTCACATTGGAAATGGCGCAAGCACTCATGCCATACAAGGAACAGATAGCAAAGATTCCGGAGATAAACCTAGANATCCCCATGAGGCGTTACGGATCCCCACCCCACTGGATAAGCCTGGTAATAAATGTAAACATTACATAGTTTAATTTAAAATATTAACTCTTATGAATTCAATATTGGTATAATTTGATAGGAAACTAGTAAACTTTGAATAACAATTTAAGATAAAAAATTTTAAAATGATTAAACTTGGATTTTTATAGCCTGCCTAAGTTATCTGGTTACTAAATTGCTACTAAACATGTTATAAATTGTTAATTAACTGAACATTAATATAGCCACAAAGAAAATCTATATATATATATATATAATGTGGAGCAAGATGAAGCATTTTTTGCTTAAATATCATATATTTTGACACAACTGATATATTTTGTACTGACTTTCAACAAAATAATCTTATTCAAAAACAAAATATTGATGATGAAGATATTTAAGATATGACATTTGAACAGAATTTAAAAACACTGATGATCTTTATTTGCACCCTTGTCAATATAAGTATTTGCCAATAGGTATTATCTAGGAACTTGTCAAAGGTATAGGCAAAACTTGCAACTATAATTTAAATTAATCAAGAACTTGTATGTAGCTTAGATTTTAATAAATGAATATTTGGAGTAGTGAGGCATCATCTAGGTGGATCTCTACTTAGTTCATTGCAACTTCTCTATCATTAAGTTGAAGCATTGTGATTCATATTAATGGATATATTTGGTCCACCTAGTAAAAAGATGTGCAACTAGATATGTTACCATTTGCTGTTGTCTACAAGAAAGGAAGGCTATGTACTTTGGGGTACACTAAGTGGTTCAAGTGCACAAGAAATTGGGGTTTCAGTCTAGCCATTATCTTGTTATAATAGGCCAAAATCCCTACACTCACTTTAGCTTGGTAAATTTTATAAACAATTATGATGTTAAACAAGTCACAGAAAAAAATATTACTGCAGAAAAGAATTCAGCTGAAAAGTTAATCACTTGACTTTTTTACTGAAGTGAGCCAAAAGATAAATTTGAATATTACAGTGATTGTCTGATCAACCAAAAAGGGAAAGTTGAGACCTGTAACTGATTTTAGTACACCTGTAAAAATTATTGACAGCAACCATGATAGAATATTCATTAGTATCAATGAAAATTTAGAGGAGTTTAGTTCTCTTTTCATTATTACTTTATTAAATGAAAGTTGTTCAAATGTTTGTAATTAGCTAAATTCTGAATTGGCAATAGTGGTGATTTCACTGGTTAAAGTTGATGGTGTAATTTAAAATTGGAGTGGAAATAGCAATCAATTTATAATTACTAATTGTTCAACTCTATTCCTTATGTGAACAAGCAATCTAATATTTGATGCAGGGTTTTGCTATATCTTTAATCTAACTCTTGTTCAACTAGTGAAAATTTTATCAAATTTTTAGATATTATTGTTAACTAATTAAATGATGACTAATTATACTGCAGCTTGAAAGAAGCTTGTATCATTGATGTTGCAGGAGGATGAGTGCAATCACATTAATTACAAATCTTTAATTACATGTCTAGTTAAAAGCTAACTGTATTAACATTGTATTGAATGCTGTTCATCTCTTGACTTCTCTGTAAATGCTAGGCTAAATGTATTATCAGTTAAATGAGCAGTCAATGGTATGGCATAAGCATATATTATAGATATATTCAATTATGTAGCATCATCCCAAAAAGAATAGCTGCAACAAACAAAGGATTAATGTCGAATGATTATAGTGATTAAATATAAACAAAAATATGATTGTAAAATTTAGTTAATTATTCTATTCATTTTGTAAGATGCAACCAAGCTACAATATTGTGCAAATTAAGAGAAACATGTTAGCCGATTAAGTAACATTTGACAAATTGCAACGAGCAAAATTACGCTTACATATGAACNTATATTCTTAATAGTAGGAGACTTGACTATAATCGACCGAATAAATGACCTTACATGTATTACTATTAAATGTAGGTATAGGAAACTGCAATCTTATTAGTTAAATTACAAAGCCAATAGTATTACGGTAATGCCTACCTTAATATTATGTAAATGCAGTTAGTGTCAATGCCCGGTTGCTTGACTTAATCAAATCAACAAACACTTTACAAAATTGAGTTTAAGTCAGTTACAACTTGACTTGAGTGCACGCACTGAGCTAAAGTAAGGTACACATAATTAGTTCCAGTTGAGCTGAGATGGTGCAGTGGATTCAGTCATCGTTCATGAAGGAGGGGAACTGTGTTGTGGAGATCGGCTTTGGGCAGTGGCCCACAGAAGAACTGAAGAGGAAACGTCACACAGCTCCGTCACCTAAACAGTGAAAATCAACATTCAATTAACTTAACTAGTTAACTAAAAAGGAAAAGTTTGGCTGTTCAATTACTTAGTAACTCCTCACCTGCAATTTACTGAGCGATAATTATCAACAATAATACACGGTGCAAATAGGCCAGGTGGAGGATGTTACAGCAGCACAAATAACATAATCATCAGCATGCCATTTGAATGACTGCTCTTCATCTTGACTGGTAATGGTATTTTTTAATTCCTGTATTTGAAGTTCTAATGTGAATGTGGATTCCAAGATCTGCCTTTCCATTCTCTGATAAGCAATGTGTTGAGTATTGAGTTCTGCTTGAAGGGTTTGTTGGGATAAAGCATCTTTCAAATTTTTTATTTCCATTTGCTGAGCATCAAAATGTGGGTTGGGTTGGGTAAGTGGTTGCTTAGCGCAACTATAAGGATGAGCAGGAATAGGTGGAGCATTTTGTGTGTTCAAAATTCGAAGATAATTTTGGTGATACTCTGGGCTAGCATTACTGGCATTACTATAAGGAATAGTTGAGGCATTCTGATTGATCCTCTGTGTGACTTGTGTAGGTGAATTAGAAGGAGATAAATCAAGCAAAGATCCAACAGTACAAGGGGTAACATCCAGGCTACCATTGCTTGTACAGGGGACACTCTGAGACAGAGGAGTCCCAAAATGAGGAGAATAAATAACTGTATGACTAGAATCCATAAGAAAATAAGAACAAAACAATAACTTCCAAGTAAAAAAATAAATTGAGATTTGGGAGCACTTCCCCAACTGCTAACAAGAAACATGCAGATCATAGAGACTACAAATCAACAGCCTAAAAAGGGGAATACAGTGGCATTGGGCAATAAATCCAAAGAGGTACAAGCACAAAAACAAAACAGAACTTACTTGAGTAATAACAAAGAAAACGAGTTAAGAACATCCTTTGACCATTGACAGGGGAACAAGAATTGTTTGAGATCACACCAGGGGTCCTGTCATGGTCGCCATGTAGAATCACAGGGCACAATAGTAATTACACTAGAAAACTAATTGACTCTGCAGACGGTTTTAAGTAGAGGCCATACAAAGGCAGCCCTGATTCCAGTAAAGAGAGAACTTATAAAATTTAATATTGGTAATTCATCCAATTAAGTAGTTACTTTAGGAAAAATCCAAGATGACCCATTCTTATGGCTTCCAGCCAAAGTGATGTCTTTAGGAAGAATAAAGTGCTTAACTTGAGTGAATAGTGCTACCCTATTTGTCTCACTTTTTAATTTCTATCTCATTCACAAATAAACATCTCATTTTCATTGTTATCTCTCAGCTCATTAAATAATAGCCTGTAATTGCCAGGCATTAGTGCTAAACAACAGTATAGTATCATTACAGTGTTGTAAATTATATGTGCATGCATGTGTTGAACATTGAACCAGAGATTTATTATTACCCTAGGCTGAAAAACAGTAGTTGATGCTAGATAAACTCTATTGAACTTTTCTCAACATTGTTTCTCAATTTACACAATTCAAGTTATTACCTGTCTTTGTTTACAATCAAATAAATCACAAGATAATCACATCACATTTTCCCCTCGCAAGTTAATTTGAGCAATAATATTATGTTGCACCAAATTTAGGGGACATGAAGTGATTTTCATAAGCTGAAATCAAAATAAGGAGATACATCATACTGACGTCATTACAAATCTAAAGATAGTAAGTAATTATCACGAAATTTACCAGAGTGACTCTACACGCCCCCTTGCTCAAATTAATTCTGTGGCAATAGGTGGAGAGTGGAACCTGAGACTTAGTTTTCGAATTTATTGTAATTGTTCCCTTGATTAATGAGTACATGTAATGGCTTGTTTAGTTTGTGAGGGAAAAAGTGAATTTTCTAAAACAGTAAATATTTACCTTTTCTCAGTATAAAATAGGAAACTTATTGTAATCATTGTCAAATATATCTTGTTCTCACTGGATAACATTTGCTATTTTATTTTCTATTATACTGCTAACCTTTTTAGATTCAGTATTAATATGATAATGAACTTTTAAGATCCAGCAATAATGTGGGAGGAACTCCACTGTGCCTGGGCAATAACTCGCTCCTTGACAGATGTGAGCCCATATTGTGGTCACTTTAGGGCTATGTGTAGGCATAGAGAATAAAAGAACTTCACTTTCAATCAATTTTACATGCACATAACATCACACTATGCAAATATATTATGCTGTTGGCATACACAAATACATGGTAATTACACGTTATTACTATCTATTACATGAGCTGAGATAACAAGAACAATGAGCTAAATTTGTTTTATTGAGCTAGAAATTAAAGCTTGAGACACACAATTAGCACCTTGGATGGTAAGGATGGATTCTAATGATTTGGCTTTGGTGAGATGCTGTGTAAATTGGTCACTAGCTGGAATGCCTTCTTGGAAATGGTATCAGTTCTTTTTCTACAGTGAAATTGGTGAACTAACAATCTTCATTTGCTTTGTTAGAGTACAGGGCACTCTCAGCAATGGCAATTCTTCACAACCTTGTACTGCTCAAGCTGCTAGATGCCCCGCAATTCTACATGGTGACCCTGACGTGATACAGAACTGTTCTAGTGTTTTCTTATTGTATTTGGTTTCATTTTTTCTACTTGGTGTTAATCAGCTGGGATGGATTTCCCCTGCCCTTGATCTATTTCAATACCCATCAATGTACAACTTTACCTCATATGTAATCCAACATTTTCAATTCTGTGATCTGATTTCATTACCAAGCCTCAATTCTGTTCTTACCCATTCTTATTGCTGTGTTGGCATTGTCTTGTTATTCTAGAATTTGGAATGATTGTTGTACCTATGCCCTGCTACCATCTGTCAGTTGCTTTTTTTTCTCCAACACAGTTGGATGTTTATCCTACATTATTGGAATTAGTTTTGGAACCTTTTTCTCTTACTTTACTTATACTTGCTTACTTATTCCTGTTCTTATGGATATGGATTTTTCTATTTCTCATAATGGGACTCCCACTCAGGGTTTCCCCTGTGTGAGTGCTGGCAGCTTGGACGCTGTCCCTTGCACTGCTAGATTTAATTCTATTGTTGCTTTACCTACTCCTACCCCCACCCAACCTGTTTCTGCCATGTCAACGCCCTCCAAAGTTTTTCTGCAAGAGACTCCTACTCCTGCTACCTTGTTGAGCCTGTTTATTTCATATAAGCCATTGTCACCTCCCCCAGAGTTGCTGACAACTGAAGTTGATCAGCTTACAGAAGCTCTTTCAGAGCAGATCTCTCAGTGCTGCTCCTGTGAAGCCTGCCTTGATGCTTTGCAAGTAGAGTTCCAACAACAAGCCACTGAAGCTTGGCAATGTGAGGGCAGTACAAGACGCTCTTATGTGATCTCTCCTTAAAAAAGGGAGATGATGTCAGGACCTATATTACTCAGGTCAATAGACTCTTTCACCTCAGCAAGTTAACTCCAGAGTACTTGTGACACGATCTCTACCATTGGGAGCCACCTTGAACTTAAATGTGATCTGGAAGATGACTTGAATTCTATTATTAAGAAGGCAATCAGTATCATTTATATGCTACAAAACACAGCCTGCATTGAGAAGGATGCTGGTGATCTAAAGACAGGTCAAACTGCCTTGAAAACACTGACCTCCTCAAGCTCACATTTGGACACAGAGTGGCGTAGTTATTCATCTAATAGCAGATGGAGATGGTTTCACAGTTGATGAGCAATCAACTGAAGTGTGTACTCCCAACACCCTGGTCATGTCTGTCAGTAATTTAAATTAGATGGAGTGCTGCCTCCTGAAAACCATGTGCATGATGTCTTGGTTATAGCCTCACTATTGCATACAAACATCATCCCTGTGGACTTGAATGGATTGTTAATCAATGTTACTATTGATATGGGAGCCTCCACTTCCATAATAAGCAACACCTGCTGTGACAAGCTTTGCCTGCAAAGAGAGATCTGTTACCATCTACAGTGAGCTTGTTTGATGCTTTGGGGAACACCATTTTGCTGAAGGGTAAAATAAACATCATTGAGTTACAAATCCACCAAGAATGCTTCCTAGTGGACCTCATTGTCGTAGATACCTGCAATTGGCCCTTGCTGTACAATGTCATTCTGGGAAATGATTTTCTTGAGAAGAATGCCTGTGTAATAGTGTAACATAATTCAAATCATGTATGGTCAAATTGAGAGAAACAAAGGAAAGAACTAAGACTGAATTTTGATATAAATATTAATTGTACAACACATGATTATGATTAGTTAATTATTTGTAAAATTTATAAGCAGTAATTTTTCTATTAATTAATTGGCAGTACAAATGGATATTTGACAATTGGTAAAAAGGCAAAGTTGCAAAAAGCTAATTAATGCTGATGTGCACAAGGCGGCAGACAAAAGAGAATCAAGATTTAATAAATTGTCAACAACTCAGTAGTAACAGGTACTAGCCAAATATTTGATTGTTTAAACAATTTCTAGTATTAAAACTGTGCAATATTATATTTTGTTGATGGCTGAAATTTATTGGATTTACTTCGTTTTCTTTTGTCAGGTTTATTTATTAATTAAATGGAAAGCTAAAAACATTCGAGCACTGGGGTATTTGAGGCAGTGGTCCACAACTTTGTTTAACTGGAGATAATTCGTAACAGCTGAGCACTTAGCAATGAATTGCTATCACTGTTCCAAAGGCTGAGCAATATGCACATTAACAATGATGATTTGCTAGCGCCATTCCCAAGGCTGTGCTGTGGCTGGTAGCTGTTGGTCTACCCAATGTGCTCATAGGATAGGGTTTTTCTTCATTATAGCTTTCCTATCATTTGTTGTTTGTTTTATTATATTATCAAGTTTACATTAGCCCTTGTAGGAGAATTTACAGTTTGTTTGTATTGGAAGTTTATCAATGGTATTACATTGTCTTTTATTCATAGTTGACCTACGGACCTAATTCCTACGTTTATGCTGGCTGTGTTGATTGTTCACATGTATGATAGGTTATTAGCATATAGATATTTATCTGTAGGATTATTACATGTAAGGCATGATAACAAGCTAATGCATTCAGGTTGCGAATCTCCTTTATATTACAACATCATTAATAACAAGAACAATCAATGCATTAAATTAGTAGGTTATCCACACATTGTCACAATTTCATTATCACACAACATTTCATGCACTGAGTCTTCATTGTGGCGATTGGTGTTTCTTTTGATGTGAAAGTGTTTGTTGGAATTAATAATTACATCGTAGTTCTTCAATTCCTCTTTGTGCTTTGCCTCAGGTCAGGTGTGTAACCCTGTACTTTGTACCAACCATCTCCTGTCTTGAACCTAAATTACTGTTGTTACTCCGAGCATTGAATATAGTCGTTGCATAGATATTAGTCTAAGTGTTAAGTAACTACAAGTAAGAACAAAAGAATAGAGATGGAATTTGGAATCTGTCAATTACCTTACTTGGTAAAAATAGGAAATAGTCAAAGTAGCTCCTAAATTACACTTAAGTTTACTAGTTGGAAGGTTGTCAAGATTCTACAATGGTCCCATTGTAAACAATCAAAGACAATAAAAACATTTTTCAAAGAATACGGAGTAGATAGACACATGTTTGCACAGAGGCTGTATCTGTAAATAATTAAAGTTACATTGCAATGTTACATTTGGTGGCATTGATGCATAATCTTGCATTAAAGAGAAGTTTAAATTTTTTGATCAAATGTTTGGCGTGTTCTTGGATGGTTTCTGAAGCAATTAGAATGTCATCAATTAGGCGGCAATTTCTTTTGATAGTTTGCATCTGTCATTAATCAAAATTTTTGTGACGTAAAATTGGAATGTTGCTAGTATTGACTGTGGCCTTGATGTTGCCGCTATTGATGGTAATGGGAATTAAGTTCCTTTCCAGTTAATATGTTCCAATCAACAGCTCTTTGGCATAGTCTGGGACCAGTGCCCTTATTCATTTTATGTGTCATCACTGTTGTCATTGTTTACAAGGCCATCTAAATTTTCTGATGGGTAGAAACTTTTATCATTGATCATAAAGACTATAGTTCTGCGGTTTTTTTATGGTCCCTTTTCTCCACATTGCCTACATCTGACGAAAGAGAAATTGTTGGGTTTATCTTCAATGACTTTTTGTAGAGCATCTTTTTGAGAAAGGTATGACAGTGTTGAGAAGCTGCTTGTGGTGTTCCTCTTTGTTTGTATATTTGATAGTTGTTTTCTATTGTGATTTAAATGCTTACAGCTTTCTTTAACAGCATATTAGTGGAAGCATGAGAATTTATGTGGCAATTACTGTCAAGGCAGTACATGATAGCAGTAATCAAATGCATAAAATGAACATCGCTAAATCAGCTGGAACCCTAGAGAGGAGGGTGAGCAACATTTCATTTAAATTGAACAAATATCTCATCCCTGCAATTGAAGAGAGTATTTTTAACAGGACAGATCAAAGGTTAAAAATGAGTTTTCCCCATACTTTTAGGAAAAATTATTTAAAATTATTTAAGTAGAATGTCACTGTATTTTTATCAGAAGAAAATGTTTTATCTTTTTGCATAAACATTTTAATTATTGTTATTATTATATTCTTGAACTTATTAGGTGGTAATTGATTACATAGTGCCTTGAAGTTTAATAGATCCGTTTTAAGAGATTGCCAAATCATTCCTTATAAATACCATTTCATTAAAGCAAATACAGGAAAATTCAACAAATAAATCAATTGCAAACCTCAGAAAAATTTAATTTAAATAATCTAATAACATAGCTATAAATTTATTTTTCAAACAGTCTCATTGTAATTGATCAAATGCAATAAAAACATTTTTCAATCAATACAGAGAAGAGAAACACATGTTTGCACAGAGGCCATGTCTGTAAATAATTAATTCTTAATCTATATAATTTTTCTATCCCTCTTCCTTTGAAAGCAATCAATCTATTTTTTGGTTCAATTATATTGATCATGATACTAAAATGATTTTACTAATAAATGTGGGATTGCCTTTTTCTTTTTAGCTTATGAGAAATTTAAAGATAAGCAATTATGTTTTGGTAAAAATAACCATAAAAATATACTTAAGCCTAACACAACCTATTGAAGAGCAACAAAAATAAACATAGGTGCCTACCTATAAGTCACTTTTAATCCCTCCAAATGTTGTAACTTGCAATTTCTCTGCAACTAATAATGTACAAATTGAAAATTTTATTTATGCTATGAAAAGTTTAGGTTAAAGGCAGAATTTTTCAAATTTGAATGAATTTTAATTAAGTCAATATCAATCACATTGCAAAGGTTGGACTTTTCCCTGAGATGCAAGAAAGATTCTGAGTCAAAAGTAACAAAAATATCTATTCTGTCAACACTGCCATTCTCAATTATGATTACAAGGAAATATCAAGTTTAGATGAATCACTTGAAGAATGGACAAGAAAATTGCAACAAATGACTTTACAAAATATTACCAAATAAAGAAATGATTTTATGTAAGTAGATGTTTTATTCACAATCAAAGGCCTTATTATATTATTTTATTGTAAGCTTTTTGAAAAAACATCTGAATGTTGAAAATCATTAAAATGGGGCTATACATTAGGAGCAATAAGAAATGGAATTATTCTTGATTTTAATTGAAAATATTACTCAATCATGTATATTAATAATTAACAATGAAATTAATAAGCTATTACTATGATTGTTGGATATTATCAGATACTTAAATAATAGTGTAATTCAGATAGCTTCATTAGTTGGTTCAATTCTTGAAAATTTGAAATGTTACTACTCTGTTTCACTTTCAATCTCTCCAGTGACAAGTGGGCATTCAACGAAAGATTTCTAAACAAAGAAAATGGATCAACCATACTCATTAGATTAGAACTAATCAAGTAATAGTAACTGATTCTAAGAAAACAGCACATGAAGAAACATTAGTTTTAAAGAACTGGGTAACTTTAGAGGTCCGTCTACTGATTATGTGGAAACATGTGAAAGGGTTAGCAGTAAATTTTATTTTACACACATTAGTAAATATGAATTTGGAAAATCTATTGCGAATATAGGTTCAAAGAAATCAAGTGGAACATCAGGTATCACTGTGTTTATAATTAAGAAATATTCGACTTTCCCTAGTCAAAATAACTTTAAAATCATTAAGGATAATTTAAGAATCTTTGATCAAAACTTGGCAAGAATTTTAAAGATTTTCAAGGAAACTTTAAAGAATTTTAAGGATTCTTAAGGAAACTTTAATGAATTTCAAAGATTCTTATAGAAACTTTAAAGTATCTCCAAGATTCGTAAGGAAGCTTTAAGGGATTCTTAAAGTAGCATACAAGAATATATAATTTTTTACAGAGAATTTAAAAATGTAAAACACTAAAAATATTTCAAACAAATTTTAAACAGTTTACAACAAGAAAATCTTGGTAAATGAATTATAGAAACTGTGAAAATTTAAGCACATGAATTAGAAGTTCTTCTAAAATAGTTTCAGCATTGGTGAGAACATGAGATGCAAATCAAACAACAAAGGTATCTCCACTTTTATGTGTAGTGAGCACAAAGCAAATGATAATCTCATTTGGATTTCCTTTGGCATCTATTTAAATTAAGGAACTTCCATCGTACCTGCAGTCATTTTTCCTAGAATATTTCATCATATGAAGTGACAATGTCAAAATCTTTCAGAAAACAGACATTAGGAACTTTCCAATATGAATGCTACCAGATTTATATGAACAAAGAAAGCATTCAGTTGGCAGTGGTCTCATACAAATTGGAAAGTGGCATTTTAAATTAAACTGCAGCATTAGGCAAAATCTGATAATCATAGAAGAATATTTAAGCTTACCATGATATTCTCTTTAACAAAGATCTTCAAGCAAAGTCGCCTATCTTTATAATTAATGAAATACTGGCACAATCCACTGACCTGAGAACGTCTATTAGACTTGCACCCTTTGTTAGAACAGAGCCACTTAGGAAGGGGAACACTATTACCAAATATATAAAGCTGAGCCATAAAGTATGCGTTGACATCCATTAGGCATATCTGACGACCAAGAAGCAGGAAAGTCACTAAGTTTTCACCCCTTGTGAAGTAAAAAGAACTTTATTGTTAAAATTTGCTAATTCATTTATTTCTGCTTGTATTTCTAAACGCCACCAATTGGAATAAGATTATTTACCTAGTTTAGTGTATATATGCTGCATATATATATAGTAGTAGAGGCCGAGTCCATGAGGCTGCAAACAAACGCCTGATTGGTCGAGAGCTGGATTCGTAACACCTATTCTGATTGGCCGAGAGCTGATGACGTCACATGTCACATGACAGATCGTGAATATTGCCAAGGGTGGTTGGGCGTTGAGTCATCTAATTGATACTTGGCGCTAAGTGCTTTGAAGATCTCGCTAATTGATTTTTAGATACAGCTTGCTAATGCATTTTTAATTAACACATTCGCACCTGCTTAAATGATTCACGCCCAAATTTTCGGACCTGCTTAAATGATTCACACCCAAATTTACATTGTTTTGATATAATTTTTTCGGTTTATTGTTTGTAATGACTAATTCCCAAATTTACTTTATTTTATATAATGATTAATTTTTCCTAATATACATAACATTGCATTTTGTAAAAATATACTTTGTTATAACACACATTACACTCACCTGTATACATTACATCACATTTTGTGATTTTTCTATTGCTGCTTATTTTTACAATCCTTTGTGGGATACGTACACATTACAAACTAATTTTCCATTACACGTAAAAACACAGGACGCAATGGCGAGCCACACGTATCAAATTTTTCATAATTTCGAAAAACGTACATTGTAATCCGGAAAAACTTTCAAAAACTGCATTTATCAAAATTCATTGTAACACGTTTATTGTATCACGGCTTTTTCAATCAATAATTAATTTTCATAATAAATACGCAAAGACTGGCAATGAAATAACCGAATTGTTATAAAGCGTAATACATGGTAATGTCAAAACGAGTTTCATACTAGGTAAAACAAATAGAAATTTTATATACAAAGTAAAAACGAGATTTCATATCCAAGTAACCAAACTAATTTAATCGGTTTAATGTATAAAACCGAAATTTGATACCTAAAATGAGTTATGCATGCAATATTATTTCAATACCTAAAATTATACATGCAATATTATTTATTAATATAATTTACATACACATGCATTTTTTCAAAAAATATTTATATACGTTTGCAGAATGTTACATCTTTTACCAACTTTTATACAACTGTTTTCTTTTACACGGGTTGTAGTTTATACACATTTTGCTGACTTTACATGGGCTGTATGTATTTACATGGGTTTTCCAGCTTTCACTGCTTTTATCAACTTTTCCACGTTGTTCACTCTTACTTGCTTTTTATAATGTTATATGGTTGCATACATTACATGGGTTTTCCAGCTTTCACTGCTTTGTTGACTTTTCCATGTTTTTACAGCTTGTATACGCTTGGTGACTGACTTATCTTTGTCATTTTACAGACTTTTGTTTACACGATTGTATGCATCACACGGCTTTTATTTACACGATTGTATGCATCACACAGTGTTCAACTCTTCCAATG
>CABFPE010000539.1:256184-270596 GCA_900660155.1 Hofstenia miamia | reverse complement strand
AAATTTGGGTGTGAATCATTTAAGCAGGTCCGAAAATTTGGGCGTGAATCATTTAAGCAGGTGCGAATGTGTTAATTAAAAATGCATTAGCGAGCTGTATCTAAAAATCAATTAGCGAGATCTTCAAAGCACTTAGCGCCAAGTATCAATTAGATGACTCAACGCCCAACCACCCTTGGCATTATATATATATATATAAGCTGAACAGTATCCATATTTGATATATTTGCTGCATTTTGGTTTATGTACACTCTATGCAACATCATAATCCTTTATAAAATTCAAGCATGCATGCTTTGAATCAAGGTCATCTTTAAATAAGGCCGTGAAGTGTGAAAAAAATAAATTTACTCTGAGGCTGCAACAGAAAAGGAACTATTCTAAATATATTCCAAAAAATACAAAGTATGTGAAAACATATCTAACAAAGCAAATAATTAAAATTTAGTTAACTTTTTTAGATTTTCCTTTGTTGAAGAATGAGTTTCTTTTGTATAATTATTCAAAAAATGTTAGCTATTGTTGTGAGCATTAGCTCATTTTTATTGAAAATGATATGCATTATCAAAGAGATTTATAATTCGTCTACTACATGTCTTCTTACTTTAGTAAATTTGTGTAGCATGTTCCAACAAATTAAACAATATGAAAGGGAGTATTTATAGAGAACCCTTTGATTTAGCAATTATGAAACTTGCATAATCTGAATTTGCACCTTTGTCTAATTCTAAACAAGTAAGATATTCAAATTTTTTGCAAAGATAGCCTGCAATGTAATAAATAAAAATAACATTGAGAGAATCAAAATTAAAAAATGAACTCTCAATTACTACCAATTCTTCATTCGTTAATTCATTTATACAGTGATCATGTGCGAATTGTAGATTTCGAAGCATGTTTTATTTCAAAATTTGACAATTTAAATATGTGTTGATGATAACATAATACGATTACATACTTGTCTTGAAGAAATGTAAAAATTGGCTCCAGATGATTGGCGAAATCAACCAAAGATACCCTCAAGAGAATCAGATGAATAAAAAGCAGTTAACAGAAAAGCATCTTTTTCAGGGCAAAGTGGTGATAAATGATGTGATAAAGGCCCATGCAAACACGAAAAAATGATGAGGCTGTGTCTATTGAAAGCAATCTTACACACTGAAGGTTAGATAAAGGATGCATGAACTTTGACATTTGACATAATCTCTAAAAATATCAAACGAGAATCATCAATAGAAGTAAAAGCTGCTCTGTCTGCATAATGAAAACGCCTATCTGCATTTAAATTCTTAATATTGACGCACTTCCAAAATTTGGACACAATTTCCAGAAATTCATAAGAAGACGAATATTTATTCCGTAAATGATCAGATTTAAATAGTGCAATTAAATCTTCAGAAAAAATTTAAAGATAAAGAATAACTTTTTGCAATTCAATAGATTTAGGGAGAACTGGAATAATGTTTTAAACATTATTTTTATAAAATTGCTTATAACTTTCAAACCAATGATAATAGGAGAAATCCAATTATACAATTGTAACCACGTATTATTTGGATATGGCTTGGTGAATTCCAAAGATTAGAAGAAGGTAATGGGCGCACTTGCCCGGAGCTGAGCATTCATGACAGGCTCACCGGAAGCCATCAACACCTTTGTAATTCCAATCGGCGTGATTTCCATACACTGCTACCTCAGCTCATGCTCAAAGATTATATTTGTTATGTGTGCCTTAACTATAGTTTATAATAAATGAACGTCACTAATCGACCTAATCCTCACTCTCAACGACTACACAAACTAGATTATATATGTGTATCGCAAAGTATCAACACTAGCTGCTTAACAAGAAAAGTTGTATAACCTAAGTGGTCGAGTTGCACGAGCAACTTCCTACCTATAGATAAAATAAGTAACAATCTAAAAACTACCATAAACTAAGGACAGGTTAAAATAGCACCACGCTAGCTACTAACTACGAATACATTTAAGGTAAGATATAACACAGCTACATTATTGGTTTTGTTATTCAGAGGTTAAATTTAGATCTAAAATAAGGTTAATACAATTAGTGTTCGCCTATGGTGAGTTTGTTACTGCATGTAAAGTGCATGAGCGATAGCAAGCTAAGCAGGAATTAAAATCCCCTACACTTACACGTAACCTAACTGCAGTGCAAACATCGAAAGCAATACCCATTGATAATTCCTTNCTCAAAGATTATATTTGTTATGTGTGCCTTAACTATAGTTTATAATAAATGAACGTCACTAATCGACCTAATCCTCAGTCTCAACGACTACACAAACTAGATTATATATGTGTATCGCAAAGTATCAACACTAGCTGCTTAACAAGAAAAGTTGTATAACCTAAGTGGTCGAGTTGCACGAGCAACTTCCTACCTATAGATAAAATAAGTAACAATCTAAAAACTACCATAAACTAAGGACAGGTTAAAATAGCACCACGCTAGCTACTAACTACGAATACATTTAAGGTAAGATATAACACAGCTACATTATTGGTTTTGTTATTCAGAGGTTAAATTTAGATCTAAAATAAGGTTAATACAATTAGTGTTCGCCTATGGTGAGTTTGTTACTGCATGTAAAGTGCATGAGCGATAGCAAGCTAAGCAGGAATTAAAATCCCCTACACTTACATGTAACGTAAGTTCAAACATCGAAAGCAATACCCATTGATAATTCCTTCGCTAAATTGCGATCAGTTAATGCATGCAGAGACTGCTTAGCTTCACGTCATAGTTAAAAGTATACAATAAATAGAGATGAACCACTACAAGCTTAAATTTCATCACACTGTTCGCACGTAGTTGCTTTTTATGTAAAATTGTACAAAACATATTTACTGTTTAACCATAAGACAGGTACCAGTCGTCTAATAGCTAATTTAGATTCCCACGCATAAAAAGTTCTGCGTTTACATGTGCTTGCAGAAATTAGTGCATGCGTATTGTCTACACTTAATTTATCAAACAATTGTTGCAACTGATACTCGCCTAATTTATAAATACCAAATTAACAAATGTATAATTCTTAGAACTTTGATAAATATTAATTTGAGTTTTTCTTCTTTTCTTTTATCTTTTTTCGGAGTTGTAGGGATGATACTACACCAGAAATACGTAGTGTATTTTATCTGTTCCATAAGTTGCTTGACATTGTTGTAGTCTTCTTTCATTTGAGTCTAATGGCCGACAGGAATAGATGGATAGACATTACAATTATGTAGCAAGACTGCATTCAAACTCTTCGTGGAACTGTCGATAAATAGTCGCCACTCTGTAGGATCATGCTTTATTCCAAGAGCTTCGAATAGACCTTGAATGTCATGACAGAAACAAAGGCTGTCAACCACCTGATATTACACTGAAAACTATGTCACGTTTGATGTACTATGAATTTGCAATCATTCCCTAGTATTTTCCATTCATGAAGCCAGGAAGTGAGAAGCTTGGCCCCGGACTTAGAGAGTCTCAGATCACGTACTAAATCATCCAAGTGCTTCTGAGTTGTAAAATGAGGAGAATATTCGCCTTCATAGTCAGGATCATTATCTTCCATTCCTTCAGACTGAATCAGCGGATTCTTCTTCCGCACCCTACATAAACATTATATTAGTCACTAAAAATTAATCATTGTTATATTAATGTTAATATTCATATGTAAAAATATGACAAGCCTCATTTGACAATAAACTCAAAAAAATTAATTAAAAGTATATATAAAAGTTTACTACTTTAATAGAGGCATTAAAATTTGTAATCATTACCTGAGCTGGAGGGAAAGGCACTGGAAGGTCATGTCTCTGAGAAACTGGAGAAATAGATGATGGCATCAATGGATAACTGAGAACCAATCTGCCTTTAGCCTTTCTGTAGTTTGCTATGTCAATGGAACAGAAATAGCACCACCCAGATGGTTTTTAGGTTCTCTCCACACCATTGGAATTGCAAACAGCATAGACTTACAAGAACCCCATAGATTACATGAGGGGCCCATGCTTTATCCTGATCTTCAATTGGCATCCCAATATAAAGACGATAAGCCATCCTGCATTTATTTCCTTTTTCAATGTATCTTGATACTCCTTTGCTGCTCACATAATGTCCACAGACAAAATCTATCAGGTGAATTCCTACAACTTCTAGTAACCATGCTTTCATTGCGTTATAACTTAGAATAATATTTAGGTAGCTATGAAATTCTGTGAATCTGAACTACAAAAGTTACACTATATAATTTAATTGTTCAAAATTTAAAAACCGTAATATTTTAGAAAATAGTGATAGAGAAAAACCAATAACAGATCTGAAATCAGCACGAAAAATCCATAAGGAAACAATACAAAAATTAGATGAAACAAAAATTGTGTTACCCAGTGTTATCTAATCTTCTAAAACAAAAATTTTATGCAACTAGACTAGCTGATAATATCAAAAAGATTTGATCGATACAACACATAATTACAGTAATTACATTATTACTAAAGCTTACTAATTCAAATAATTTCGAATGATGAAGTTCCAATTCATGTGGGGACAAAATGGAAAATCCCTACCTACACTACGTAGACTAATTGAGTTTTAAAGTATGAAAATAGTACTTTTTAAGAGGCTTTCTATCATATCAAGCTCTGCTTTACTGTCTAAGATTCTTAAATAAAATTCAATTTCTTTGATTTTAAAGAATTATTTTATTAGTAAAATCATTAAAATCTTTAATGATTCTGTAATTTTCTTTTATTTCTTTAATTATTTTGCTGAAAATATAATTTTCTTTGTTTTTCAAGAAATTTCGATAGGTTATTTGAAGAGCATTTACTATTTGTATACAATTTTGCAATACATACAAACACGTTTCCTAACGTTCTAAAAACTGCAGATATTACCCCAATTAAGAAAGGGAATTCTAAAATCTGCAAAAATTATCATCCTATTGCTGTCACCAACCCACTAGCAATGCTTTTTGAAAAACTTCTCATTCAACAAATATATGACTATTTAAAAAATAAAATTTTGATCAAAAACCAATTTGGATTTCGTGAAAAGGTCGGCACTTTGGACGGTCTTTTATCTATCATTGAAAACATCAGAAGTGATCTGAACAATAGTTTGACCAATGCAATTGCTTGCCTAGACCTAAGCAAAGCTTTCGACCATTTGGACTATGTCATTTTAGAAAGTATATTAATAAAATATGGATTTGATAGCAATGCCAGGTTACTGATAAATTTTTCTAACTGATAGAATGCAACATGTCTGTGTAAATAACCAATTTTCAGAATACATAGAGACTGATAGAGGGGTTCCACTGGGAAAAGCCCAGGGACCCATTTTGTTCAACTTGTATATAAACGATATAAATGATTGTATAAATGACAATTGCAAAGTACTCCAATACGCAGATGATATGCTCATATATATTCTACAAATAATAGTCCTAAATTGTTCAGCAATTGATCCACAGCAGAACATAAGAAGACTCCATGCATTCTTTATTAGCAACAAATTAACTTTAAACAGTGAAAAAACACAGTTTATAATATTTACTATCAGAAATTTAAGAAATGTCTCTAAAAATATCAAACTCAATCTTGCAGCTCACCACACATGCAAAGCAGTAGCATTACATATCTTGGCGTGGAGCTAAATGAAGGCCTTCAGTTTAAGGAGTTTATAAATACCAAGATCAGGAAAATGGGAGCTTGAATTCATTATCTGAGAGAAGTAAGACCAACCATCCAGAAAATGCAAAGAAAAGATGTAATAAATGCATTAACAACCAGCCAATTTAGTTATGCTTGTATGTTGTTAATAATAAATAAAGTTTTCAACAGGTCAATAGCAGTAATGTTTAAAAGCAAGTGTCAACAAACCAAATATAACTTGTAATATCACAAAATATTAGCACCTAAGTATTACATGCAACACCTAAGTTTGATAAATTTATACAAACAAATCAACATTCAAAGCACGCAAAATCTAGTAAACAACAAATTCACCATAAATGTTAGAACAAATAAATGTATATTGAAGCATCAAACTAAGCATTCATTGTGGAAGCATTCTAGTACTGTTTCAACAATCTCTACATGGAACAGCCTCCCAATGGATATAAGAACTGCTGAATCTCTAATTAAATTTAAAAAACTACTAAAACAAAACATATTAAACAAACAATATCAAGTGGGAACATCTAAGAGACTAAACGTGTGGCGAAATAATGTAATATAGTCTTAGAATTTTTATTTGTAAATATGCGTGTGTCCTCACTGTGTTTTTATTATTTTTATTCTTGTAAATTGTAGACTAGTTTGTAGATTGCATATATTTATATATACGTATGTGTTACATAGTTGTATTGCGTCATATATATTATGTATAATTACAAGCAAATATAAGCTTGTTAATGATAATCTTAACTCCAGTTCTGCAAAAACACAGCAAATAAACACATAATTTGGGGTTCAGGAATTGAATCGTTTGGAGAAGAGGAATCCCAATGGTTAGAATTTTTTCCACAATTTGGCTTTGGGTGCCGAATATTAAATGAAAATAGAATTTTTAGGGTTCTTTTAGCTTAGTGTCTTGGTCACATAAAATCTATCATTAGTTAAATATTTATAATTCAACTCACATATAAACCAAATAATATTTAAAGCATTAAGGTATTCTTATTGAAAATGAGATCAAGTAAACTGCTAGAACTCAAATTGCCTCATTAAAAATTTAATAACAAAGCATTTGAGTACATCAAACGGTGTTAAGCACCGTATTTGCCAAAATCAATAACAGAGCATTTGAGTACATCAAACGGTGTTAAGCACCGTATTTGCCAAAATCTGTCATTTAGAAAACATTTTTACATCAACAGGTAAGTTTGATTTCTTATCCTTACATAAATTTTAGATATTCACATTTTTTCATTTTAATTAGTTTTTAAAATGATTCAAAAATTCAAAATTTTAACTTTGAATCGCAAACGCAAGAGTTTAGAACAGGCTCGTAGCCAAGGGGAGGCTAAGCATGGCCTGAAATATTTGCTAAGTGAAATTAGCATCCCCTGTAATTTTCAAAAAGAAAATAAAATTTTGATATAACAATCGTAGTAAGATGGTCAGCTTTGTCATTCTACCCACAATGGCAGCATTCAATTATTAACTCACATATTTCTAGTATATGCAGATATTAACGGTGCTATTGTTGAATCTGAGCAACCTGAAATATTTGGAAATTGCTGCTTAAACTGAATGATTCAAGCCACAATTATTAGCAATATTCAAGGAATCTTTTTAAAAAAATGCACGTAGTCCTACATTTTGATGGCAAAATTCAATAAATGTTTATGGAGATTGCAATTTTATGTCAGTAGTTGCAGAAAAATTTATAAGCTGTATTCTTCAAAACTCCATAATTTTATAAATGTACGACCTTTCCTTTTTTATATTCAAACTAGGGTTTCAAGACCAGAATATTCTTGGACCCAGTCTCATGAAATTTTCTGATGCCATTCTCACAAAGCATAGCTTCTACTTTGGAAAATATTAGTAGTAGTCTAAAATCCGCGTACCTAGTTTACTCATTTATGCTTCCAGTTTCATGATAGTTCCATTCCGATTGAAAAAAACAGACCCAGTTTCAATTCCCATTAAATTTGTATCAATAAAATCCATTACAGTGAAGGAACTATCATAATACATTATTTAATTTAAGTAGTTTGAAAATTGTTTCTTGACAGAATTTGCAATTGCAGAATTTGAATTAAGCAAAATTATCCATTATCCAGACTTGAACAAAAGGATTTAAAAACATATAAAACAATTAACTTACTAATTCTAAGTTTCATAAATTCGCGTCTACAGTAAAATCTCTCTATAACGTACTTGAAGAGACCAGCCAGAAAAGTATGTTATAGCAAAAGTTTGTTATAGCGAGTAATAATATCTTTAATGCATTATTTGCAATTTTAATATGTACAATAGTTAACGGTACTTAGGTATTATGTGTTCATATTTACAGAAAATTTTACAAGTAATGTATATACAGTAAAACAAAGACTTTTTTAATTGTATTAATCATAATAGACATATTGTAACAGACAATTAACTAGTACTAGACAAAATGTAAATTAAAATGATAGCACTGGCTAATACAGAAGTGGATGAACAATCGAGTTAAAAAATAGAACATGTACTTTTATGAACTGACAAATTTGGATACAGTATACACATGATAAAAATGATATTCAGATGACAGTTTAAGATCAATTTGATAAAAGCTAAAAGTTTGGTTTCTTTGTTAAAAAAATCAGTAATATTTTTTAGATGAAGAGACTGTAAAGCAGACACCTGGGGGCATTATCTAATATATAAATATATGTAAAGATTACTTCATTGTCTTTAATGTCTTTGGCTTCAAAATAATGTTGAAGGGTAGCCACTGATTCCATTGCTGAATTGAATGTAGGTAGAGGAAGAGGGTCGGATGTATCATCTTCTACTTTATCATCAGCATCGATTTGAAGATAATCAGCGGCAAAGACATCATCTGGGAGACGTTCGAAAATGTTGCCAAAATCTGCAGAAAGAAGAGGAGCCGCGTCTTCATCAACGACCATTACCGACTTCTTGACTCCAGCTTTGTGAAAGCAATTGGCAATTGTAAGGCTATTGACGTTGATGTCCCATACAATGCGAGCCCATCGGAGACACTGTAGAATATTGATGTGAGTGTGTGATTCATTCGTCTCACTTGAAGATAGCAGATGTTTCAGAAGCTGACGTCAGTAAAAGTCTTTGAAGTTCTTTATGATAGTCATGTCACAAGGCTGAAGGTGGCTTGTACAGTTGGGAGGAAAGAATTCTAGTAGAATTGATTTCAGCTTTGAGACCATATCTGCTGGATCTGTGCTGCAGTTGTCAATGAAAAGAATCACATGGCGGCCTTCCTTTCAAAATCGAAGATCAAGTATGTTAAGCCAGTAAGAGAAGATTTCACCTAAAAGAATCGAATGAACAAATTACAAAATTACTTGTACTTAGGATAAGTTGAATTTGAATATGTAAAAGCACTTCTTATCTACTCGTCCTCCAGGCTTTTCGATTGCTGGTGTATTCAACAGAAGTAGTGTCTTCACATTTTTGAAACCTCTTGGCTTTAACAAGTTGCCAATAACTAGGAGAGGCAGATTTTCAGAGCCATCCATATTGGTACTGATCAAAAATGTCAACCACTATTTGTAATTCTTCCCGCCATGCCACTTGTCACTTTTGAAGGCTAGTGTTTTGTTAGGTAAAGTTTTTCAAAAAAAAGCGCAGTTTCATCAACGTTCACTAAGATGTTCCAACAGTTTTGGTAGTCTGTCTTTGAAGCTTGTTACATCATTCAGTGGTACGGCATTACTCTCACCACTAACTGAATGAAAGGTTATGCCATGTCTTCCTCTAAAACGAGATAACCAGCCTTCACTTGCATTGAACTCTTCATAACAAAGAGTCTGCATTGAAAAAAATTGGATTGATATCATTGTTTAACTAAGTTTCTGTAATAGAAAAAATTGAATTTGAGCCAAACTGAGATGCAGTTTTAAGAAAATGATTTCTATTTGAATTCAGGCGTTTAGATAAACATATTTAAAATTATTTTTATAACGATTCTGCAAATTCTCAAGATTACATTCATCTAAGATTGGGTCAGGATTTAATTCTATATCTCCTGCTAGAATAACTAAATTACTATAAAAGTAATCATGGATTAAAGTAAGAAAATTTTTGCTAAATTTGAGTGATAATTCATAGTGGTGTTGATAATGAAATGTATGTGTGTGTATGCGTGGTTGTCTCACGTTTATGTAATATAATTTTACATTTTTAAGGACTAATACAAATAAAAATAGTGTTTTCCAAAAGTTTACCTCGTTCATTGGAATAGCTGATGGTGTAGAGTGGGGTGCAAAGCGGGTGTCGGCGTGTATTGTTGGATGCTGCTTTGGCGTAGGAATTTTCGGGTTGACTCAATGAACCGTAGTGATTCGGATGAGTTGACAGAGGGTGAACGTAGTTCCTTAGATTGCGGATGAAGACTGAGAGACTTTTGCAAGACAGGTGAATACCATCGTGAGCAAGAAGAGAGAAATTGATTGTGCGTGGCGAAAGAAGGAAATGATCAAAGGCTGGAATGACACTAAGGCGACGGTGAGAGAAACTTCTTATGATTTGATTACATTGTTTTCGGCAAAGTTCTTTGAGAGATTGTGATCAGCACAGACAGGGAAGATTTCGAAAAGGTAAATGAGATGAGGTGTGAATTTCTTCTTGACTTCTGTGATGATGTTTTGTAGATTTTGGCGTAACGTGTTAGGGTTGAACTTGAGTGCATCGATTAGACTGGTGTTGAGCATGACAGTGTCGACGTGAGTACTTTCGTATTGCGTGATTTTTTGCGTTAGAGCTGCGGTGCTACTTCCTGGGTACGAGTGAAAGGTTGTGATTTGATTTTGAAGGAGATGACGTGAACGAGCGTATTTGAGGATGCTGCTTCCTATGATAAGTGTAGTTGTTCCATCCTTAATCTTTTTTATTTGTGATTTTACGTTTTCTTTTGTTTGTTTTTGCGGTGCGGGTGATATCTTCTAAAATGAAAAGAGTTTGGACGATGAAGGAACATTTGGTGATGCAATGGCAATTTCTTTTTGAGGTATTGGTGCAGGGGAGAGTTTTCTGGTGTTTTATCAGCGTTTGCTGTTGTTAATATAAAATGATGTAGGAGAACTTCGTTGGTATTTTCATGGTTTAGGCTTGTGAACATTTGATATAGCGGTGTTTTATTTTTATGTGTTGTTAAAGCGCTTGCCGCATCTAGGGTCGCAGCGCCACCAAACAGCGAGCTGTGAATCGCCTCTTCGAGAGCGGGGGAACCCGAGCTGACCTAAGAATCCTAAGATTCAAAATAATTGATATGATTGAAATTGTAATTCCTAAATGTTGCAGAAAAAAATTAAGGCTAAACATTGATCAACCACTAATGCAAATTAATAATCATTCAGAAAAATAATAGTCTATATATTCATATCTTTTTCTTTTTCTTATTTCGTAATACAATGAGTATGGTTGTATAGTCAATAGCCTACTGAGATAGCCTACTCCATATCAGAATCCTACGTTTAGGTCAACCCAACCCAACCAGCACTGGAAAAAAATTGATCCAACCCAACCCACAACCTGTGAGGGTTCGGTCAACATGCAAACCCGCGCGGGTCGACTTAACCCGTTTCAAACTTTGATCAGAACCGCACGACTGGTAGTGGTACTGGGACAAAAACATAGCATCATACAAGATCAGAACGAGACCTGGACCAACTTTTCAATTTCAACAGAGGCTGGGACCAGTTTTATTTAATATTCGATATTTTGTTATGCTTAGTGAAAAAATATGTCTATAATATCTCCATTCAATATTCTTGCTTTGTTTATAATACATAATTTTATTTCAGGACCAGAAATTGATGTATCTATAAATCTTAAGTATGATACATTTAAAAAATTAGAGTATTTCTAAACGAATTAGAAACAACTCAAACGCAATATCAGAAAGTGCGAACTAGAAGATCATCAAGAACTTTAAAATTTTTTTTCATAACATGCAAAGAAATGTATTAGTAATTTAAATTTAGTAAAAATAGAATGAAAACATTATGCAAAAATCGAGTTTTGGAGATTCAGTAACTCCCATCAGAAATTTTTAGATCCGCGCCTGTGGGTGGGTAAAGGAAAGGAGAAATACTTTGATTGGCGGCTGTGGCATTAAAAACATCAATGCATACATCACTAATCAAAACTCAATTCAAGGACTGTTGGATTTATTAATTAATCAGAATAGAGCAATCGGAAGCAGTGTTGCACAGGCCGGCAAATTTGGGCTTCCTGGGTCGGCCGGCTGACCTGCAAAAAATTAGACCAACTGTTCGGTCTGTGTTCATATATTTCATGGCCTGCTACGTGTTGTAGTTGTTTCTTACTACGACTTATTTCTCTATGCATTCTGCATAGTACCGCATGCATATAGGAAGAGACATTTGTTTATCACTGGATTCACTTTTACACTAAAGTTACTTTCTGTAGCTACATTACTTACAGTATTTCCATGAGTTTCAATAGGCTAATATGTAATTGAAAGAGACAACTTATTTCTTTTTTTTTTGAGACCGATAAGGACTGCAAAAATGCGGCTTGTAGCCGGCCGATTTGCAACTCTGATCTGAAGACGGTTTTTGTGAACCGCACATTTTTGGGTTCTTGTGGAATTTTGAAATGTGTGAATCGTATATATATATATATATATATATACTCATATTTGATATGTTCAAATAACCCCGCAAGTGTTGCAACTTGCTAGTATTATACTTGCCGCTTATTGAAGTTACATAAATTAAGTTTTTAAAATGGTCAGTTCCCTTGCAGCACAAACTTAAAGAAAAAAATCGTAATTTAATTCAAGTTAATTTACTGAAAATTGAGATTCGAAGTCTGCGACAAATGTTGTGGGAATTTATAAATTTACAATCAACTGCACTTAATATTACAAATATCTAATGCATGCTCTAAAATAAATGTAAAAAAGAACTAGTAGTTTTCTGTCTGTTTAATAATTTAGATTTTTCAGCATGGTTAATAANGCTAAAAACGAACACAATAACAGTTGTGATCAATGGTGTAATGGTAGATGCAATGGTGGATATGGGAGCAGTAATATCGATAATAACGGATGAGTGTGCAATGAAAGTTGGATTTCAAAGAAAGGAGTTAAATAATGAAAAGAATAGATTGATAAATACATCAGGAGATTACATAGATGTGAAAGGTAAATTGGAAAAGATACCCATAAGACTAGCAAATACTACATTTTACCAAACGTTCACAGTAATCAATACCGAAAAAAATCAGCTACCATATGAAATAATACTAGGAAATGATTTCCTAACGAACAATAGATGCATCATAGACTATAACAAGAAAACAATAACAGTGCAAGAGGAAGTGATAACGACTTATGAAGACAAAGAAGTAAATGATACGATAACATTTAAGCTGACACAAGATGTTAAGATACTGCCAAACAATTGGAAGATGTGCGAGATTGAGACAATAGACGTACTAAATATGGAGACAATGATATATAGTCAGTCTGGTATAAACACGAAAAGAGTGTCGATCCCGTCAAGTTTATGTGCTGTGAAAGAAGGGAAAGGATGGATACCAGTGTTAAATGCAATGAACCACATAGTTAACATAAACAAAGACAAAGTGATCATAAAAGGAAGACGAGTCAAGTCTGAAAAACAAATGGTAAATAAAACAATTAACATAATAGCAGAAAAAGAGACTCAGACATTCCAGATACCAGAGATTAAAAAAGAAGAGTATCAACATCTGAATGAAGCAGAAAGACAAGAGTTGGTAAGAATTTTGAACAAACATAACAAAATATTCAACTTTGGCGAGATTAGTGTGGGGAAAGCCATTGGNGTTTCCAATAAATAGGTTTCAGTACGTCTCTTACTTTCTGTTCTTCATTGTGAGCTGGTGTTGAACTAATTGCTTTATCTATGTACTTTTTAATAATTTTGTCTGAGTAGCCATTGTTTTCCAAGATTTCATATAAACTATTTATTGAATCAATTAGATTTTGATAATCAGATGATATTTTGATTATTCGATGAATTAAGCACTTAATGGTGTTGATTTTATATCTAGGATCGCAATATGAGTGTGCTGGGATGTATAAACTGGTGTCCGTTGTTTTTCTAAAGAGAGATGTTTTAATACCATTTTCACTGTTGGTTATTGTTACATCCAGAAAATTCAATTGGTTGCATTTTTCTTTTTCAACAGTGAACTTCAATTCTTCAACACATCCATTAATATGTTGTAAGAAATTATCAATATCATTAGATCTTTCAAAAACAACAAANAACAACAAAAATATCATCAACATATCGATGGCAGCATCGAGGTTTTGTTATTCTTAAGTTTTCGAGTGTTGATTCAACAATGTCCATTGCAAAGCAAGCCATTGTTGGTCCCAAGGAGAAACTAAGCGACATTTTATAACAAGAATTAATGAACACCTTTCGGGACACCTAAGATCCGAAATTTATACACATTTACATCAACCAAGACCAGAAAATTTTAATATAATCATGAAAACCTCAAATAGTAAAATCGCAGAAGCAATATTTATTAACCATGCTGAAAAATCTAAATTATTAAACAAACAGAAAACTACTAGTTCTTTTTTACATTTATTTTAGAGCATGCATTAGATATTTGTAATATTAAGTGTAGTTGATTGTAAATTTATAAATTCCCACAAAATATATATATATATAT
>CABFPE010000539.1:222557-256173 GCA_900660155.1 Hofstenia miamia | reverse complement strand
CATATATTTCATGGCCTGCTACGTGTTTTAGTTGTTTCTTACTACTACTTATTTCTCTATGCATTCTGCATTGCACCGCATGCACATAGAAAAAGACATTTGTTTATCACTATATATATATATATATATATATATGTATGTAAACTAAAGTAAGATTCACCATAAACATTCATTCACGAAAATATTCGTAGTACAATTTAACAAGTTGGTTTATGGTAACATTAAGGGCTATTTGTTAGAAGTGTTGACTACAGTTTAGTTCTCACTTGCTAAAAATAAACGTTTTATATTCATCTATAGTGATATAACACATTGAAAGACATTTTAAATGTCTTATAAAACACCATTTCTAAACGTTGCTAAATGCCATTTGGTATCTACAAATGAAGTTAGAAAACGTGTTCTAAATGTCATCTAGGTGTCTTCTAATTGTCCCTAAACGTTTTCTGAGCCATTGATAAATGTTTTCTGAATCATTTCACAATAATTTCTAGGAAATTTCTAAAAGTTTTCTAAAGAATTTCCAAGTTATCATTAAAATTTCCAATGGGTCATATCAGAAACACTCTTTAGATATTTAAAATTCGAATATTCAAGTACTACAAGAATAATTTATGCAAAAATTCAGTATTGAGTGAGTATTGCTTGAATATTATAAACTAGGAAATATTTGATAATATTAAAATTATGATATTCACAATTGTTATCGAATATAAATGCTAACATCTTTGTGTTTTGCCATTGATAATATTTGTGCTGCTCACTTTCTGTAGACAGTATTCTCAATGCTGTACAATGCGGTATATTCTGTTCATAGTATAAAATGCTCAGTGCAGTAGCCAGCCTAGAAATTTTGAGGGTGCAAAAAGTTTCATGGGGGTTATGTATTTAATATATATATATATATGGTATCTAAATAAAAGAAAATCATTGAATCCTAGATTTCTTAAATTAGATTTAATTAGTTTTTGCATTGTAGAATTTCAAATTTGTGAGTATTTATAATTACATGATTAATGCATTATAGTTAATATCAAATTTCTTTACTCAATCAGCAAAAATTTTTTTAGTGCTTAAGTAACTAAAAAACATGAGCAGATATATTAAGTATAATTTGTACTAGAAATTAATATGATGTGGACTAGAAGCAACAAAGCATTAGGTAGAAAAAAGAGATTTTTTCAAAAAGAAAGTCAAACACTAATAAATTTTTGGATTATCATATGTATAATTTTATTAAATTTAAAATGACTTAATATTGTAATTCTTAAAAAATATCTTTTATATTATAAACTAGCCATGATTGTACACGTACATTAGCGCAAATTTGTTCTTCTTTGAAAACTCATAAATAGATCTTCAGTAAGAGTTGCTTACTTAATGTTTGAAATTCTCTAAGAATGCAAAAAATATTTAAAAAGCTATTAAAATGTTTATAATTTTAATTCTTTGGTGAGAAAATAATTTTTTGATTTAATAAAATAAATTGAAAAAGAGAATTGCCAAGCACAGGATGGGAATGACTCCCCTAAAGGAAGAGTTGAAATTGTAGCTGCATATGCAACACAGAAGAATTCGAAAAAACTGGTAGCAAGGATAGCAATTTAGTATCAAAGAGTAAAACACAAGCTTCAGAATGAAAAAGTGGAGCATTCCAGTGTAAAAACTGACGACATTGCCTAAGCCCTATTTGAAATGCAGATAGTTTTCTTAATGAGGCTATGTGGCTTTTCCTAAGAATTATTGGACTTCCTCAGTCCTATAGAATTGTCTCAATATCATCCTATTTTTGTATGGCATTGTTTTATAACAGAGGTATGAAAAAAGTAAGCAAAATAAGCCTGTAAACTAAGTTTGCTAAGTTAGCAATTAAGTGTCAAAGCAAATTTATTGCTCAATGTCTACAAAATTCTACAAACTAACACATGACAAAAGAAAAAATGAAATATAAACAAATAATTAATTACAAATTAATAGTTACTGTGTATACTAATATAATCAATGTTTGTGTTAATGTTTCATAAGTGTACCACCTGTTTATTAAATAACAAAAGCCATTTTCCGCAACAAACAGCACCCTTAGAGAAAATTATAGCAACTGCACCAAATCAAATAGTGCATGTGGATTTGGAGAAATTGTTGCAAGACGACAAAGGCTATCAGTACATTTTAGTGATANTCGAATGCATGAAGTGTATTACCGTCCCCTAATGTATATTGTTTTATAGGAAGAAACTGTTTCAATTTTTTTCTAAATTTTTTATAGTTTTTTCTATTCGCGTTTCATAACGACAACTGCGAAGAGTGTGGCAAAAAAAATAATGAAAGAGTGGATACTGAAGTTTGGACCAATGTAATTAATAGTATCTGATAGAGGGGTGCAGTTTGAAAGTAAATNGTTTTTTCTATTCGCGTTTCATAATCTAAATTATTCCATAATTTAATTGATATGTGATGAAAGTCATTAGAATTTTTATCTAAACACAGAAATTTGTGTGATCGCTCATTTAATTTAATAAAGGCATTAAGGAAAAGGAGAGATGTTTGTAAATATTTGAATTAAATGAGATAGATAGCATATGCCGGTGAATTTGGTAGAACAGAGATAATATTTTATATTTATTATGATATACGGATGCTTCGTCATTGTGTTGTGCAAAGTTTAGAGTTTTTATACACCATTTAAATGTCTTTGATTGAAGCATACAATGTTTCGAATTTAGGTTAGTTAAAAGAAAAGAACAGTATTGAAAATGAGATAAACAGAAAGCATGTATCAGTTGTTTATGATAATTGCTTGATATTACATTGCGTAAGTGATAAAGATATCTAATGCCTGCAGTCATTTTTTGAATCTTATTCTGTGGAAATTTTTCAAATTTTAATTCATTATATATTTCTACTCCTAAATAGCTTATTATTTATCTTTAGTTCTATATCACTTATTAGATTGAGTTTTGTCAATATTTAGTTTTAGTTGATTACTTGTAAAATAATTGTTTAATTTTCCTACATCTGTTTGGAGGTTTTTTGTAGCATTGAAACCATTTTTTGCTGTACTTATTAGGCATGTGTCGTCAGCATATTGGTATATGTCGCTGTTTTTAACATGTTTTATTATATCATTTACTAAAATAGGGCCAAGTACAGTGCCTTGGGTACCCCACGGTCAGTCGTAATATAACTTAATTTTTTACTGTTTAATATTACGCGCTGCTGTTTATTTTTTAAGAATTTCATGATTAAATTAATTGAGTTAACACCAAAATTATAATTTATAAACTTGTCTTTCAAAATATCAAAATTCATTGAATTGAATGCCTTACTTAAATCTAATAATGCTACACTACTGCAGTTATTATGAGATATATTAGACTTTATTTGTTGAGTAATAGATAGAATTGCGTCTTGGGTGCTATGGCCATTGCGAAATCCAAATTGTTTATGTGATAGGATGTTTTCAGATTTTAGGAATGCGTTTATTTGAACATACAAAAGTTTTTCAAAGAGTTTGCTAAAAGGATGTGTAATACAAATGGGTCTATAATTTTATGCATTTAAGTTGTCACCTTTTTTAAATATAGGAGTTATATCAGATTTTTTTAGTAAGTCTGGAAATTCACCATCAATAATACATTGATTAAATGCGATTAACAATTGTTCTCCAAAAATATGAAAAAAACGTTTAATAATAAAGAATGGGAGATTATAAGAAGCGGTTGATTTGTTGGTATCAAGTTTCTTAACAATGTTTTCTAATTGATTGATTGTTTTAATTTATAAGCTCTTCTTGCAAAATATCAAACATAATTCTAATGAATTGAAACATATCTAACTGCAAAACCACTATTAAGTTTATTTTAAAAAAAATCTCAAAATTTTCAGATTTGATGATAATGCGGCATTACATTGCTGAATGAATGTTTTAATTTGATGATACTGATATGAAGAATATTTGCACAAAATTTCGTTTTTGCATCAAAATCGAATCCAGTATTTTATAGAGGAAGGAAATCCTCGGTTCTTAAGACTGAGTTGCAGAAAAAACTCAGGTAGAATAGGGCTACCAACATCAGTAAAATAGATAAATATGTCTTCTCTATATGAACTTTAGAGCTAGTAATGGTTCTTTACCAATTTAGTTCTGATTCTTTGAGATTGTGCGGCTTAGCAACACTTAGCAGCTGATTTTATTTGATTTATGATTGGGGGTGCAATCATATTTGTTTTCGGGTGCAATGCACCCCATGGCTACGGCGCTGAGTATGCTGAACTTGTGGTAGCTGCACGTGCCATACTCAGCAAACAATTTCTTTAAAAAATAATAGAGAACCCTGATAATTCTTCTATAAACAATGATTCAGCAAATTCTAAGTATCTTCAAGACGTTTTCTAAGCGCCTTCTAAGTGTTTTCTGAATGACTTCTAAATGACTTCAAAACGTCTTCTAAACATCCTCTAAGCATTTTCTAAGAGTCGTTAAATGACTTCTAAGCATCTTCAAATCCATTTCTAAACATCTTAAACATGTTTTCCAAACCTGACGTAGAAGCCATTTCTAAATGCCTTCTAGACGTTTTTAAAACATTTTTTAAACTATTTTAAGACGCTTTCTAAACTTTTTATTGTTATTGGGTTCAATTTGAGACAATTTCCTTTGCATTTGCATATTACCAAAAAATATCGTTTGCAACCTAAATTCTGTGTTATATTAAATTTACATCAATTGTGGGGTTGCACAGCGCAGGCTAAGCAGTTCGGAATTGCATGCTGCGCAGTAGGTTTAATTGTGCTTTCATTTAATATTTTTAACATTTAATTGCAGGAATATTCCGCAATTATAAAATATCACATATTTAATTTAGAATGAAATCGTTATTGTTGACTTCTTGCATCCTTTTCAGTAAGTTTTTGTCTAGCAATATATACCTAACTTTCATATTGGTTCACTCCATATCAACAATTCAAACAATGCATTAAACTGTTTGAAATAGCGTCACATATTGTCACTAAAAACTCAATATCAATATTTTGGATATTTAGAATTTGAAATTTGAACAATGTGTAATGTTTTTGGAGAGAGAATTATTTTTGATAAAAATGCTATATGTCTCAATTCAATGCAACTAATTTGACGTTAATGAGGTGGAACAATGAAAACAACTTCTGCTCAAGATTCCTGGAAAAAATTTATGACCTTTACCAGGAAGATTCCACACATTTCCACTCTTTTCAAATTTAGTGATCAATCTAGATATTATTGACAGTGAAAGTGGGTCTTTGTGCAACTTGCATTTACTTTTAAATGTAGGCATAGTCGCTGTCACGCTTTTCCCATTTTCATACCATAGACAAACTATCTCAAATTGGTACTCTTAATTCATTTTCGGTCTGCAAGCAATTCGAAAATATAATTGACATTATTTATCAAATTGTCTTTTTTATATTCATATTATAATGAAACATTTCAACAATCAATTTCCATTAGTCAATATGAATTAACATTAAAAATTATGCGCCAATTATAAAGGACCTTGTATATATATATATATATATATATATATATAAATTCTATTTCTTTCTCTGACATTCCCATCATCACACTACAATTGCTGCTACACTACAATCATGTTCATGCTGCTAACGTCATGCACAGACATTAATTTTAGTTCTGCCATTGGTAGGTGATTTGTACATTGTTAATGTTTTAGTTTAGTTCATTGTAGAAGTAGGGCTACTGTGTGTACAATCGCTAATAAAATTTTAGTTTCTGCCTAAGTAAGTCATTATCACTTTTGAACTCATTATTAGATGATCATGAGCAGGTAAACTTGCTTTTGAGTTTGGGGATGGGGTTGCGTAGTGGGGGTATTCAGAGTCAGAGGTTGTTCGAGTCTAAGCCCTACAGAAGCCCATTCCTCTTTGGGGTATAGCTGATCCAGTGATGTACGTTTTATGCATTTGATTACTGCTAACTTGGTCAACAGTAATTGCCATATAAATTCCCATATTCTCCCTAATAGGCTGTTATGTGCTGAAAACGTTAGACTCTACATATTCTTGATCTTTAATAAATATCACATTCTTTCACTAATACTGTTAACTCACTCAAACTATGGTCTAAACCGTGATGTATGGAATTTCTGTATCTGCTCAATATTAGAAACTACGCCTTCAAAATGCTATAATTTTATTGTTTGTTCTATTTACTCTATGGTTATGCTAACCCTGATGATGCTAGATGGTGACCCATGACTGTTAAAAGTACCAACCCTCAAAACTGTTATTAAGCTTTTCTTCAGAAGAATTACACCCGATGTTACATTGCCAATTGAAGTCAGCCCACATGTGATTTTTGAAATGAAATCTAAAAAGCAAATATCTGTTACCAGATCAACCACAAAAAATGGACCTCAAGCAAAAATGCCACAGTATTTCACTGGAAAATTCGACATTAAATGCCAAGCATTCCAAGAGTGGATAATTCTATTCGAAAACTATCTAGTTCAACAAAATGGTATAAAACAAAATGGCACCACCCAGTTGCCTTTATTTCTCAAACATTGTGCCCTCCAAGTCTAACTCAATCTTGACACAACAGAAAAAACTGATTATGACAAACTCGTTACTGCTATTAATGAAAAATTTCAAAATTAATTTACAAGCAAAAAATACGAAATGCAACTTTATGGATGCAAACTCGAACGAGACAAAGACATAATAAGGAACGTATACAAATTTGACCACCTTCTGCAGGTATCACAAGAAGAAGAGCGCATCTATGTGCAATACCTATACTCTTACATACATGCTTGTCTGCCAAATTCCATGAAATCCAAATTCAAAAACAAATGTGACATTGATGACAATATTAACACAATATTAAAAAAAGCTGTCAACGTCCAACTCACAATCAAGAACAACAAATGAACATACAGACAAAGATGTACACCCCAAGGTGTACCTCAAAAATGTCATAGCTTCAAAAAAATGGACCCTACAAAAATCAATAGAGGAAAAACTCAATGATTTTGCATTCATCAGATGTTGCCAATACGGTAAAAAAAGGGCACCTCAAAAGAGACTGCAAAAGAATAGTCTATATTATTAACAACTAAAGATTCTATACATCAGAAGATCTAGATTGCCTCAAAAACAACAAGAACTATGATAAATTAAGTGAAAATGGAGCTGGTCCCAGACTGTGCCAAAGAGCTGTTGATTGTAACAGATTTGCTGGAAAGAAACTTAAATCCCATCACCATCAATAGCTGTAACATCAAAGTCACAGTTGACACTGGTGCTTCAATCTCAATCATGGCTGACAAATAGGGCAAAACATTGGTTGGACACAGGAAGACAACTAAAAACGAATCTCAGCTAATAATCACCTCAGGCAACTATGTTAAGGTTAAAGGTATCATAAAAGATGCACTACTGGCAATCCAAAACTTCAAACATTCACATAATAGACACAAGGAATCAACCACTACCATATGAAATAATACTTTCTAAGAGATAACAACTGATTATTGATTACTCAAATTATACATTAACAATTAAAGAAGACAAACATTTCACAGTCTCACTAGCTACCAAGAGCATCAACACTTTTGAACTCTCTCTAAATGAAAATCTATGACTGAAGCCCTTTCACTGGAGACTCCAAAAAATAGCGCCAAAAAAATCAATTACATGAGAAGTGGTCATTACCAATGCACATGGGATACAATTTTCTCATATCAATGTTTTAAACAACCTCACCTGATAACTGAGGATTTACTGCAATACTTAACAACTCTAACAAACATGTCTTACTATGATCTAAGGACATAAAAATCACCAGAATTCTATTGGAAAAATATGTAGTCAAGTATAACCTTATTCTAATCACTGAGAAAGAAAGCATTCCTAAACATCAATAGATCACTCCTCTTCTAACAAGGGAATCACATCCTTATCTTACAGCAGCAGAAAGCAATACAATTAATGAAATACTCACTTCAACAATGCTAAAGTAAGCATTGGCAAATCCATCAGTGTTGAAAACTGCATAGAAAATACCTCAAACAAACCAATATGACAATCATGCATAAGGGTACTACCTCAAATGCAAGACCAGCATTCAAAAACAATGACAGATATTCTCAATTACAGAATCATTAGAAGGAGTCAAATTCCATACACATCCACAACAGTCTTCATCAAACAGGGCAACAAACACTGCCTGGGCATAGACTTCTGCCAACTGAATGCAGTCACTAAAAGGATATGATATGTTTTAAAAAAGCTATCTAAGATGAGGTGTATGTCTATTCATTCCAAGCAGCATTTTCTATAATAAGCTTTTGCAGGCAAACATGTTTACAACTTAACAAGTTTACAACTTAGAAAATACAAACATGTTTACAACTTAACAAGTACATGCATACCAGATAATGATATGCAACATCCCCCTTCATAGTAGGATTTAAGTTTGTAAAGAATCAGTCCTGAAGTGCTCAATTGGGTTACACTTTATAGTTGTGTTGAAGGGCAGGGTTTTGTTGATTATGGAAAAAGTATTGACCACATGGTATTGGAGAACGTGCTTCAGGAGCAACTTCAGTAACTTCTTTTATTCCTTCAGTATCACTTTCTTTGCTAAAATCACTCTCTTCATCTTCATTAATGTTGGTGTAATAGATTTGTTTATCAATTTCACTTACAAGTTTAAATTGAGTATTAGAAGCAATTATAGGCTTATTATTCTGCTGCCTCAACAAGACAGTGTTCCAGCCAATTGGAGAGATGTATTGTGCTGGAGAGTTGTTGTGATACATAACATTATCTTAAGGTTTCATATATTTGCAAGCTTTGTTGATTACTAGAAATCTTATTGATCATCCAAAAACTTGCTCAGAGGGACTACAGGAGTGGGATCCTTCTTTTGATGTATGCAACATTAGTAGAATGTGTTGAATATAGTCAACAATGAATCCATTGTGTGGTCTCCAAATTTCAATGTCCTGTTTAATGGTTTGTACCATCCTCTCTGCTAGAGCATTTGAGCTTTGGTGATGTGGTTAAGAGTACTTGTGATTACATCCAATTACCAAAAAGCCATTGATTGAACTGTATACTGTGGAGCTCCAGGGAATTATCAGATACTAAAATTTGTAAGCCCCTTTGGAACTATGGGATCAAGTTTGGTTTCCAGATGTATATCAATCACGTTGGTTACATTGCAACAATATGTTGGCTCATCTTTTTCACTAATGTAAATCAAATCAAAAATGAAATTGAAATCATCTGAACCTATATCTGGCTCTTTGGTACATGCAGTGACTCTAGCACAATATGCAAGGTTTTTTGTTTTACAGACTTGAGCAAAGTGATACTTACCCTTGTATTTGTTACACATTCTCCCTTTTGTGAGACAATCACCATATCTATGATGGTAACCACATTTGGTACAAAGTTCATTCCGACCTTGGTTCAAGTGTGTCATATTCATAATTGAATCATCATTCAAATGCATGTTCTTAGTGAATTTGTGAATATTTTCAAGATATTGGATGAAACTTATTGCTTCTTTGAGTGTAATTTTATCATTTAATTGTATTGCATGATTAGCATTTGTTGAAATTCTGGATTGGCAATACCAGCAATAAGTTGTTCCATTATGATATCAGTTTCAATGTCTTTTGAATCTTTCAATTTTGTGAAATCACAATCAGAAGCACATTTTTTGAGATGATTTAAATGTCACTTATCTTTTCTGACAAAAGTTGCTTCATACCATTAAATCTACATCACTCTGCCCGTATTAGCTTCTTCTTTGGTTGAAAATAAATAAGAAGGTGCTTTTCCAGGTCTATGAAAGGAATTTCTTCAATAGGAATATGTTTTACAATGTATAATAATTTTTTGATAATGACAATTCCACATATGGACATGAAATAGTTTGTGACTTGCAACATGAAATTTTGCTTTGAACTGAACAATTCAGGCCTTTGCCTTTTCATAGTCATCAATAGGAAAATTGTTTTTTCCTTTTTTGTTTCTTCATTTGACTGCACCATGACTTTTTTAAAAAATCTATCTAAAATGTGATGTACGTCTATTCATACCATGCAGCATTTTCTATAATAACCTTACATGGGCAAACATGTTTACAACTTAACAAGTACATGCAGACCAGATAATCATATGCAACAGGATGCCTATCCTTTACCATGCATCAACTACATTTTATATGATGCAGCACAATTCAAACTCTTCTCCACATTGGATTTATCCAGATCATACTGGCAGGTACCAATGTGACCAAATTATTTAGAGAAAATGGCATCCATCATCCAATTTGGGCTATTTGAATGGCTATACATATCCTTTGGCATATGCAATGCCCCAGCCACTTTTCAATGCAATATCACAAAAATCTTACTCAATGAAAAAAAGCAAACTCTCAAAAGGCATTGCTGCTTACATAGACAACATCTTAATCAGCTCAGAAACTATCAACAAACATGCTGAACAACTAAACACAATGTTAAAACTCCTCTGCAATGCCAGATTATGAATCATTGCTAACAAATACAACATTGTGAAACATAAAGTCACTTTCCTTACCAGAAACATAACACCAGGAAACATCACTATCAAAGATATTACTAACAACTCATTGACAAAATACAAGTGCCTCAGAACAAAAAGGATATACAACAAATGCTAGGCTTCATGAACTACTATCATATGTTTATTCCCAATCTTGATGAAAAAATGCTCCACATCTCAAATCTCCTTCATAAGTAAAATGCATTCACATGGACTTGGCAACATCAGGAGGCACTCAATATGTTAAAAACAGAAATGAAAAAATCAAGTTGCTAAAATCACCAACACTACATGATCCTTACATATTGGATTGCAATGCAAGTACAGTATCCATTGGCACAACATTAAGTCAAATTCAAAATGGGGAAGAAAAACCAATGCAATGGTTCAGTCACAAACTCAAACAGAGTAAACTTAATTACAGTGCAACTAAGCTAGAGATGCTAGTGCTCATTGAATCTCTCAAGAAATTCTGCCACTTCCTGATCAGTGAAAAAACTTTTACTGTACAAACAGATAATATTAGCCTATGTTGGCTGAAGAAATATGCTGGCAATTGCTCCAAAATTATAGCAAGATGGATCAAGTATTTAATTGACTTCCACTTCTCCATCAAACACCAAAAAAGGAAAACTGCATACCAGCACCAATATATGGACTGCACTACCAGAGTATCAGTATGAACATGGCATTGCCAGAGACTTTCACTTCATAGCAACATGTCAATATCAAAGCCTACCTGATATCAACACTGATAGGAACAGCCACCCCATAATTCCAGTACTGTCCATAATGATCAAAGAAAAAATTACCACTGAGGAAATTGCAACCACTCAAAAAACAACATCATAATTTGAGTGCTTTCAATATCCTACATTTCTCATGGACAGCATGGCAACTCACTACTTCCATAAACACAACTGGAAGACAACAACCAGCTGCATTCTTCATGCCAGCACAACCACACAGAACCTCATTGCACTACATGAATATTATAAATTTAAGGTAGTCAAAAAAGTACATGAACAACAACCCATATATATATATATATTTACAAGACAATGGATATAAAACATATATATATATATATACATATATATATATATATGCACAACATACTATGGCAGGGGGTCCTGGATATGGGTCAAAAAATGTTTTTGAAAAAAATTTAAACTCATACATAAGATATGAGACCCTTTTCTAAATGCAGTATGTGCCAATATTTGNTACTAACAACTCATTGACAAAATACAAGTGCCTCAGAACAAAAAGGATATACAACAAATGCTAGGCTTCATGAACTACTATCATATGTTTATTCCCAATCTTGATGAAAAAATGCTCCACATCTCAAATCTCCTTCATAAGTAAAATGCATTCACATGGACTTGGCAACATCAGGAGGCACTCAATATGTTAAAAACAGAAATGAAAAAATCAAGTTGCTAAAATCACCAACACTACATGATCCTTACATATTGGATTGCAATGCAAGTACAGTATCCATTGGCACAACATTAAGTCAAATTCAAAATGGGGAAGAAAAACCAATGCAATGGTTCAGTCACAAACTCAAACAGAGTAAACTTAATTACAGTGCAACTAAGCTAGAGATGCTAGTGCTCATTGAATCTCTCAAGAAATTCTGCCACTTCCTGATCAGTGAAAAAACTTTTACTGTACAAACAGATAATATTAGCCTATGTTGGCTGAAGAAATATGCTGGCAATTGCTCCAAAATTATAGCAAGATGGATCAAGTATTTAATTGACTTCCACTTCTCCATCAAACACCAAAAAAGGAAAACTGCATACCAGCACCAATATATGGACTGCACTACCAGAGTATCAGTATGAACATGGCATTGCCAGAGACTTTCACTTCATAGCAACATGTCAATATCAAAGCCTACCTGATATCAACACTGATAGGAACAGCCACCCCATAATTCCAGTACTGTCCATAATGATCAAAGAAAAAATTACCACTGAGGAAATTGCAACCACTCAAAAAACAACATCATAATTTGAGTGCTTTCAATATCCTACATTTCTCATGGACAGCATGGCAACTCACTACTTCCATAAACACAACTGGAAGACAACAACCAGCTGCATTCTTCATGCCAGCACAACCACACAGAACCTCATTGCACTACATGAATATTATAAATTTAAGGTAGTCAAAAAAGTACATGAACAACAACCCATATATATATATATATTTACAAGACAATGGATATAAAACATATATATATATATATACATATATATATATATATGCACAACATACTATGGCAGGGGGTCCTGGATATGGGTCAAAAAATGTTTTTGAAAAAAATTTAAACTCATACATAAGATATGAGACCCTTTTCTAAATGCAGTATGTGCCAATATTTGTATAAATTAAATTTTTCTAGCTTTGCATCAAAAGGGGCACTGATACTGTGGAAAATCAGAAAGTGTGAGAAGTGGATACAAATCCCATAGTATCTAGAGCCCATATATGTATATATATATATATATATATATTGCAAGTAAATACATTTTAGTTGATATATTTTCATATTTTAATTGAAATGTAGGTCCTATTTTAATGTATTTAGCTGTTCATATCTTGCTTCTTACAAAAACAGCAATTGGTAAGTAAAAATTTAAACTGCTAAAAATTTATAAACAATTCAAAAACAATACATTTTTATTCATATTCTTTTAATAATTGAATGCGCATTAGATTCAAGATTTCTTGATCACAAAATTTCATATTTTTCAAATTAAGGACACAAAATGCATTTTTATATTTTACATATATACATCTTAAGAGAATGCATTTTTATATTAATTTTGTTTCTACAGTATTAATAATAAACATCAGTTAAGTAGCTAATTGTTTTGGTAGATAGGAATGCACTCACAAGAATATAATAAATTCAAAATTTGTAGTATTTACAAAATATTTGAATCAATTTATTATAAATTCTATGTAATTGTAGTGGAAAGTGGAATGTTAATTCAATTCAATCATAATTTTGTAGTTTAGCCTAACATTGTAAATTTGTACATCAAGTAAATATCACCAATAAAATGCCTTAACTTTGCTATGAACCTAGTTTCCCATATTTTGTACAACATATTTACCCAACAACTTTTTTCTGCTCTTGGGTGTTATTGTTGACACTATCAATAAATTTACTTACTGCCAAAAATGGGTTAATTCATTATTAACAAATAACAGTTGCAGTCTTCTTTTTTTGCAATTATAATATATACATTAAGCAAGTATTAAGCCTGTTTGGAAAATAAATTTATGTTTGTTGCAGATTTCCTACAGTCTGTTCAAATATATCAACTAAGCAGCTATTTTATTGAAGATTGGAATTTCACAAGATATTCTTTAACAAATGTTACATTACCTAATACAATTTGACATTGAGATATAAGCAATTCAAATAAATTTCTATATTTAATATATTCCCTCATTTTAGAAGAATCCCTGAGAAAACTTGGCCAAAGGAATTATTGATTTTTCAGATATTTCCTTATTTTTTTTATATAAATTTTAAATTTGCAACTAAGGTTCACTTAGCCACTACCCTTTCAGTTAGTATGAATTTAGTATTCAAGGTCCTAATCTTATATATTTTCTTAATGTAAGGAATATAAAGCTTAGAAATTAATGATTGGGAGGAACTTCCACTTTAGTTACAGGATTTTTTGGAATGGCTAAAGATGAAACACTAGTAGAAGTTAAATCTGGGGGAAATGAAGTTATTTTTTGCTTTTTTGATATTATTTAACTTGCATTTCCAAATAATAACGTTTTTTTCTTAATATTCTTTACCCATTTACTGTAAACATATGTTTGAATGTTGCATATTGCTATAATAATTCAGTGTTTTTGTAAAATTTGATATTTTAATTATTAAAATATAATCACTGAGCTCTTTCTACTTAAATTTTTTATGATTTGAAAATTACATTGTATTCTGATTGACATTTTCTTCCTTCTAGTTCCTGATGAATCAAATCATAATGAACAGAATGTTCATAAAATTTAGGCCTATATACATCTTTACTTTGAAAAATTAGATTTAATGAAATTTAATGTCACAATATTTTTATGAGCCTTTGAAAAATTTTAACATTTTAGATGTTAGAAATTTCTGATAAAAACTGATAAACATTCCTTTAATGAATAGTCTCTCTACTTTATTTGATCACATTCATTATTAGTCAAAACTGCAACTAAAATATTTTTAACATAAGAAATTCCTAATGATTTTTCCACTACTATTTCATTTCAATCAGGAAACAAAAATTAGTTGCAAAAGAAATATGTTTTTCTAAATTCTTTAACATGAATATAAACATTAAATTTAAACAATGTTATAAGCTTTACAAAAAAGAAATCAATTTCCTGGATATAACAAATGATACTGGAAAGTTCAAATAATTTGAGCAAATGTAAAATGAATGTTTTTAGATATAATTCTAATATTTATGTTCATATCCTCTGTAATGTGTTATATGATGCAGATTTTTATATTTTACAGCAAAAATATGCAACTGTTACATTGTGAACATACATTGCTACTATATTTATAAACTTACACATTTCAAAAATAACAAGATATATGATATTTCAAGCTAATTGAATACTAGAAAGGGAAGAGAACCCCATTTTTTAATCTTTCATTGAAAGTTTGAAACAAGAGCTTTGAAGGATAGGTCCCTTCAATTATCAAGTTAAAGAATCAAAGATAATTTGTAGTTTATGCAGGATTACACATTTGAAAGATATCAGTGGAAATTTGATTTGCTATGCAAAATATGACCCATATTATTTGTTCAAACACAATTTTATATCTCACAAATAGATTTTGATTTGGCAAAGTTGTATGCATTTAAAGATTTATTAATTAGAATTGAAAAGTATTTGATCATAAATCTGATTGTTCAAATGGTATTGTAGCATAATCCAAGAATTAATGCTGCAAAGGAAACCAAGAAAAGAAATTGGTCAGTCAGAGAAGATTAACATCAAATTGAAATATAATTCAATTTGTAGTAATTGTAAATTAAAATCAATTTAAGCTTAGCATCATTAATTTTGTAAAATTCAACTAAGAAACAACATTAGCAAATATTACTTGTCAAAACAATTTGGCAAAACAAAGGGAGCAATATTGCTTCTATTATTTTTTAGATATCTTGGCAGATGATTCAAAATTTAAATTGACAGGTACTTTTTGATCTGGAACTATAAATAGAGAGAAATCATTTGGAGAACTGTTGAAGTATATTCTTTAAAAATCTTATCTTTGGATTTAATTTGGTTTGCTTATTATTTCAGAATGTCAAGCTAAATGGTAAATGCATTAGTAGTGGCGAGAGCAAGGCTTTATGCATTTTTCAGATGAGCTGTTTGTGGTTTACTTTTTCTAGTATTGTAATCTATTGAACTTTGAATACACTAAAGTCTTGTGCAAATTTATTGATCATTTCAAATTTTTAAAATATTTTGTGTGCTTTTCATTTTATGCAGCACATGGCAGGCATATGTAAAAATGATGAACCCTAGAGCATTGAGCAATTAATTTGAAAGTATTTTAAACACCATTGGGATATAAAAATTTTTATAAGAAAGAATTTTAATTTCCAACAACTGCAATATACATGCTATGCTATCCTATATGTACCATTTTTGGCAGGAAATATTGATAAAATGTGATATAATTATAAAGTACAAACAGACATATATGCAAATACTAAAAAAGGCTTAAAGTTAATAAGTAATTGTTGTCCTTTATTTTTAAATACCAATGAAAATATTTTGGGCATGCTCTCCAATAGCTGTTCAGACGCATCCTTTTTTACGTCTAGACAAAATATCTTCATGATCTTCATGAATCTTGACAAATTTGTGAAAAGCTGGCCAGTGAGATTTCTCATGTTGATCATCCAAAACTTTTTAATTGGGTTAAGTTCAGAACCATTTCTATTCAATCAAACATTTGGATGTTGTTCTTGGCAAGCCATGCAAGGTCTTTTTTGGAAACATGACAAAGTGTGGAATTTTCTTTAATGATTTTGCAGCATCCAAGCAATGTGAAGTGTTCCAACTTTTCCTTTAAAATCTTCAAATATTCTGTTGAATTAATTCTGACTATTGATCATTTTCATCATGTACTTTATAAGAATTCAAAAATGTAGGATATATTAACCATTTTAGATCTAAATTGTTGATGATAATGTGACTGATAATGAGACTGTTTATTATATTAATTATCTTGTCTAAATGTAAGCTAAGAAGCTGCTCTTTGTTTATCTAAGAAATTTGAATGCTAATAGTTTTTCAGTAATTGCAATCTTAAATTGTTAATGAAACAGCTAGTGACAAGTTAGGTTGCCTGAAGCTTATGTCAGTTTATTTTTTAAAACTGAAACACAACATCACACAATACAAAGAGATTTTAAGTCAAGTTGTGTCTAATTACTAAGCACCATCATATGCTAGTGTACATATAATAAGCCTTCTTGAGATGAGATTTGCAGGTTCATAAAAGGATTTGGATTACTGGATCTGTTGCTGATAAAGAGAACAGCTTCAGTAGGATGCCCACCAAACAGTAGAACTGCAGAGAGACCAAACTTCACCTAAATAGTGATTGTTAATCTATCTGCTAATAAAAGTTAGCAGAGGAATATTATTAATTCATAAAGGAGTTGGGAACAGGTAGCTCCCTTCCCGCCAAATTGACAGAGAACCAAGGGACTAGATTTGGACAACCTTATGTTGGTCCTAGTAGGAGATAATATACTAAGGAACACTGCATTAAACATTCACTGTGTTGTATTAGAAACGCCTAACAATTGTCAGTGATGTGCACTCTCTGTTGATTACTCCTCCTCTGCATTAATTTGAGCAGAGAACCTTCATATCTATCTAGGCAAAATATCATAAATAATATCAATAATGTTGTTGTATATTAATAATAAGACCAAAGCAATTAAGATAGCTATCCACCCAAGTTAGAGTTACACCTACTGGATATTAAAAAGGAAATATATTGTGACAATAATAATAGCTCATACTTCAAATCCAGTCTGGTGGGGGTGCTACATGGTGAGTGTTATAGAATGCCCAAAATGTTCCAAAAAGGAAATAAAAAAAGCAAAAATCCCAGTTAAGATCAATTTATTCTCGAAATTTTTGTTCTATTGAAAAGTCAGAAGAAAAAGAATTAAATGGAAAAACAATGACAGAAAAGCCAGAAAACATTAAATAGTGGTTAAATTTGCCAAAACAATGAAGAACAAGAGAAATTCAGCAGCAAAAACAAGGAAAGGAAAACTTGAGATAAAACACTACTAATCTAGCTATAAAAACAAACATGGTAAATTCCAAAAAACACATCCCATGCACAACTCATTATAGAACCCTAAATTCAAGACACCTTATCTTTGTTAAGTGAGGCAAAATTAACAGAATTAGTCCTAGAATCAATACCAATCAAAAATGAGCACACTATATCAGAGCTTTAAAAAATTATTAGGAATGATAATGAAAACAAAATATGACTTAAAATCTAAATCAACCAGCAAAAAATGTTCACAAAATTTGTTTTAATCACTGGAGATAAGCAAAAATTAACACTGGAAATGAAAAATTACCCTAGATTATGTGTAAGTAGACAGAAATAAATTCCAAACAGACATTGATAAACTCATTAAGCAACTCAATCAATAAAGTGATGATATGAAAGAAGAAAAAGAGAAGTGGCAAATCTTGATAACCATAGTAGAAGAAAAGAGCTATGAGCTACATAGCAAAAAAAGACAAATAAAGAAGGACAATATAATCAAACAGATAGAAATTGATTAACTTAAATTTGAGCACAGTTTAATATTGCTAAATGAAGTAAAGAAAGTAAATGAACTGACTATTAGGAAAACATAAACATTAACTAAAAAAATGTCAACATATAAAAATTAGTTAATGAAGAGCCTCATTAGCTATTGTGAGCAAGCCAGACAATAATATAGAAAATAATAGACAGAGAGCATATGAAGAAGCTTCAGAAAACCAAGAAGAGGAGCAACAAAAGGAGTTCATGGAGTAACGAAATAATAGAAAGAGTTAATCAGGAATATTTTTTAAACTCAAAAAGCTATAATTTTTGAAAATTTAATACTCACTGAAACAAAGAACAACAATTTAATACCATGCAAAGCAATGTTAGACAAAATTACAGGATGAATAAATACTTAATCACCCACTTTAAATGAATGGATTTAAATGTTTAAAATTATAATGAAAGAGAAGAAAGTAACAGAGCATTATTTAGTAATTAATGCAGTAACAAAATATAACTATAAAAATTATTATATGAATCTCAATTATATTTTAAAATCTACAAAAAATGATCAAGAAACTATTTTTCATAAGTAGAAATACTACTACAATTCAAGTTATGTTCTCTTTTCTCATATATGCAATAGATTATCTGAAAACAGTTTGTAATAACCTCTAGCATAGAATACAGCCTAGAAAGAGGAAATGGTTAGCAATATAAATATTAATTGAAAATAACAATATAATAATACAGAGAATAGTGTAGCATCACCCAAAAAGGAATAAGCTGCAGAAGAAAGATTAACGTCGAATGATTACAGTGATTAAATATAATCAGAAATATGATTGTAAAATTTAGTTAATTATCATATTTCATTTTTGTAAGATGCAACTAGCAGAAAGAAACTACCAGAGGATAAGAGAATAGCAAACGGTAGCAACAATGAAATTAATGTTTACAGAAGCATTCACACGCACAGAACTAGCAGAACTGTTGAAGCCATTCAATCAGATTGCAGTCGACGTCGAATGCATCACATCTAAAATTGACATACACGAACGTATATGAATGAAACTAAGCAAACAGGGACTCACACAATCAATTTGGGAGACAATCCCAGAAGCAAAAATGAATTACCCCGCCACCATCGGATTAGCAATGGCATCTAATACAATGGGCACTTATGATGAAATTGAAGGCTCGTCGATACAAAGATCTTACTGTGTACGCCGCCAAAAAAGATTGCAATACCTATGGTACTGCCAAGATGGAGACTCCCAAAGGAGATAAAACCAGCGAAGGCTTTTCTACACAAATAAAAATCATACGTGAATTCACAATGGAAAGCCGTAGAAATGACAGAAAGGGAAGAGTACAAGAAGACGAAAAAGATATTGCTAGACAATGATAATAAAGAACACATTTACATTGAAGGAAACATTACCCCAGATCAATTATACACAAAAGGAAAAGCAATACACATTCAACTGCAAGAACTAAGAGATGAGATAGAGAAACGCCAGCCGCGGGCAGTCATGTTGTTTTCGGGAGTTAATGACATCGTGTGGACCAATATGTGGGAACAAAAGTATCGTAACTATGATGTGACGAAAAGAGTGGAGATTGTCACTATGATGCGCATCGGAAAGAATGATCCTGGCGAGATATCAGAGCAAGAAGAATTGGATAACATCAGCTTCTTCTATAAAGATGTAGCGAACACCCGCAGCTTACAAAAGGTCTTCACTTTCTTTTATCCAAACACACAAATGAGAGCAGACTTAGCTCACACATGTAAAGCTGATGTGCAAATGACACTCTTAATAGCAATAAAATGTATTCGCTTGTACGAAAAATACTTTGAAATCTTCTCACAGAAAATGAACGAATTATGGGAGATGACACCTATAGTCGAGAACATCAGAAGACTTGATTCCTAAAATATGCAAATACTGTCACCACCAAACGAGAAGCAGTACTGAAAATGTCTAACCAATCTTAGTACGTGATGATAACATGGGAAGATTCTGAGGCAGAGTCATTAATCAGAAAAGCAGACACTCTCGTACATGGGGAGCGGCCAGTGCTGTCCATAAAGCAAGCTGAGGAGGGTGTGTAGCATCACCCAAAAAGGAATAAGCTGCAGAAGAAAGATTAATGTTGAATGATTACAGTGATTAAATATAATCAGAAATATGATTGTGAAATTTAGTTAATTATCTTCTTTCATTTTTGTCAGATGTAACCAATTTACAATATTGTGCATTTTGAGAGAAACACCTTAGCCAATTAAGTACTATTTGACAAATTGTAACAAGCAAAATTACACTTACATAAGAACAGCCATATTGGCAGAAGATTTATTTGAAATTCAAAATCGGCAGGTACTTTACAATTTTTAAATAAATAGCTGAGAATTTAAGAGAAATTTGATGAACAATAAATTCTTCGGAGTTTATCTTATTTTTCATTCTTCATTTATCTGGTTTGATATTTAATAAAATGTTCAGCTAGGCAAGTTGTGTCGAGTAGTGGCTGGATTCCATCACGGGATCAATTCGAAGGGTCCTTGTGCCAGTCATGAAACTGCACTTATGTTATGGTTAGGAGTTTTTCGATTCTTGCTTAGTCTGACTATCGATCTATACATGTATGAAATAATAGATGCTCGAAACAACTGGATAGTCGAACCCTAGGAATATATATCTATTCTTAATAGTAGGAGACTTGTCTATAATTGACCGAATAAATGACTTTACATGTACTGTTATTAAATGTAAGTATAGGAAACTGCTATCTACTAATTAATTTACTAAGCCAGTAATTTTACGGTAATTGCTACTTTAATATTATTTAAATGCAGTTAGTGTCAATGCCCGGTTGCTTTACTTAATCAAACCAACAAACACTTTACAAAATTGAGTTTAAGTCAGTTACAACTTGACATGAGTACACGCACTGAGCTAAAGTAAGTTACACATAATTAGTCCTCATTGAGCTGAGATGGTGCAGTGGATTCAGTCAATTGTTCATGAAGGATAGGAACTGTGATGTGGAGATCAGCTTTGGGCAGTAGCCCACAGATGATTCAGAGAGGAAACGTCACATGGCTTCATCACCAAAACAGTGATGATTAGTACTCAATTAACCTAGCTAGTTAAGTAGAGAGGAAAAGCTTGGTGGTTCACTAATGTAGTAACTCCTCACCCGCAATTTACTGAGTGGTAGTTATTAGCAATAATACACGGTGCAAATAGGCCAGGTGGAGGATGTTACAACAGCTCAAATACTTCTGATTATGCAGCTAAACTGTCACTCAATGGGAAGTGTTAATGCAAGTCACTAGGTGGCTCCGCTATGCAGAAGTTTCATCCTGGGATGACGTCTTGGTGAAAGAGATGATTGAAGAAGACCAAAAGTTGTTGTGTGGTCCTACCATCCAACTGTTAACACAGCCTTAACCATGCAATGGGTGGGCATGTAGAGTCACTTAGGGCCTCTTTTTATTTTTACTTTAATTTGGTGCTATTTTGTTAATGAATTGTTAATTTTGTTAATTTTTTATTATTTTGAGCCTAAGTTTTGAACTTAGTGATTGTCCTCTAAGAGCTTTATAATTACGTGTAATTGCTCAGTTAATCTGTGAGGGAAACTAACTTTTGTAAAGAATGGTAAATATTTACCTACTTTTGTATAAATAGGGCATATGATTGTAAGCAAATGTCAAATAAATTTCGTTCTCACTGGATACCATTTGCTTTTTATTTTTATTATATTTCATTAACCATTTTAGCTCTGGTATGAATTTTATAATAATGAAATTGTAAGATCTGGCGATAATTTAAGAGAACTCCACTGTGCCTGGGGTGATAACTCGCTCCTTGACAGATGTGAGCCTATATTGTGGTCGCTTTAGGCTAGGTATAGGCATAGGCTATAAAAGAACTACTACCTATTAATCAANNNNGCCCCTTGACAGATGTGAGCCTATATTGTGGTCGCTTTAGGCTAGGTATAGGCATAGGCTATAAAAGAACTACTACCTATCAATCAAACATGCACATATTAGAACACACCTCAAATATACTATGCTGTTGGCAAACATGAATACGTGGTAACTACACATTTATTACTATCTTATTACATGAGCTGAGTAGATAAACCCGGAGATAAATTATTTGTATTGAGCTAGAAATTAAAACTTGAGACACATAATTAGCACCTTGGATTTGTAAGGATGGATTCTAAAGGCTTGGCTTCAGAGTGATGCTGTGTGTATTGGTTGCTACTTTAACCATCTTGGAATTACTTTTTTCTACAATGAAATTGGCGAATTACCAATCTTCTATTGTTTTGTTAGAGAGTGGGTTGCTCTTGGTGATGGTAATCTTCTGCAACCTTTGTACTGCTTGAGCTGCTAGAAGCACCCCGCGATTCTACAGTATTTAGAAGATGGATCACCAAAAAATAATAATTTATATGTGAAAACTATGTCTATAAAATCACTTAACTGTGGTATAAAATCTGTTATTATAACATCAGTTGGTAGTTGTTGTTTTCATGTTTGTAAATATTGTAAATACAAATTGTATATTGTAGAATCATGCCAACTCGCCGTGATGGCCGTACTTAGAGAAAACTGTTACTTTTCTTAGGTTAAACATAACGCGAGGTTGACATTTTCCAATTTCTCTCCTCTACTATAAATGCGTGGTTCATTAACATATTTAATATACCAGAGCCTTTGTAGCTACTTAGTTAACCAAACTTATTTAGATCAAGCGGAGAGATTAGAGAACAGGATCGACGCTCAAATAGAAGCGGCGCACTCTCAGGAACACACTCGCCAGCTGCATCTTACCAATGTGACTGCCAACGGAGTAAAGAGAATAATAGAATGGTGATGTGCATCGTGAACTCAGTGTAACGGTGATTGCAACTACCTAACAATTTAGTGCATTGATTGTTTTTGTTATTACGATCTAATGCAATAAACGAAATGTCGCAACCATTCTGCTGTGATAGCTTATTATGAGGCCCTANAGCCCACAGATGATTCAAAGAGGAAACGTCACACGGCTTCATCACCTAAACAGTGATGATCAGTACTCAATTAACCTAGCTAGTTAAGTAGAGAGGAAAAGCTTGGCGATTCATTAATGTAGTAACTCCTCACCCGCAATTTACTGAGTGGTAGTTATTAGCAATAATACATGGTGCAAATAGGCCAGGTGGAGGATGTTACAATAGCAAAGAAACTGACATGATAAAAATTTCAGAGACAAATCAAGAAAAAAAATGAAACAGGGAAAAAGAAATTTAAAGATGGCATGATAACACACCTTTGACAAAAAAAGATGAAAGAGACTGTCTAAAAAAGCTTGCAAAAACATTTAAATGTAATTGAAAATGTGACAAATATTATGAAAATGAGACTTAATAGCCAAAGAAGATAAAAAAATGTTCTAGAAAAAATGACACAAATTACAAGACATCAAGCTAGAAAAAGTGCCAAATCAATGAAACCAAGCATCATAGTAATCATGACTAGCCTCATCAAACTTAGCTAAAAACAGTAATAGTGAATGATTATTGATGAATTTGCAACAAAAAAGGTTTTGAAAGAACAAATTAAAGTAGGTGATTGCATCATTGCTAAAAGCAAATTACAGCCTAAAAATATATATATAGTTATTGCAATATTTGACCAAAACTTCATAATAGTTGATACAAGAGAAATTCTCAGCACATGAAACAATTTTGGGAATCAATTTCATAAATAAGTATAGCTGTGCAATTGATTTTAGAGAAAAAATGATAAAAGTAAAAAAAGCTTTTTATAAATTGCGGAGAAAACGAAAGAAAAAGGGAAATTATTACTTTTAAGTTAACTAAGGATGTACATTTACAATTGTATAATTGGAAAATCTACACAATAAAATCTGAAAAACCAATAGCAACAAAAAAATGTTCTATGAGCAAACTGGGATAAATGGGAGAAAAATTTCACTCTCCTCAAGTTGATGTATTGCAAACAAGGTTTAGGAAATATAAAAATTTTTAATATAAAAAATAGAATAATAAATTCAAAAAAAGTGATATTAAAAATATACAGGAAAAAATTAACTTCAAAGATACAAACAATTTATAAAAAGTATTAATATCATTGCCACTGAAGAATAAAATGAAAATAAATACCAGTAGTTCAAACAGCTTAAGTTTTTACTTGTAAAATTTTTTACATGAGAGGGTTGCTACTTGTTGTACTTTTGAATGATTTTGTACAGCATTGTGATGCTAAATGATGTAAAAGTAATCATGACATATTAGATGCCCATTTGAAAACAGGGTTTTCAAGTACAAAGAATGTTAAGAACTCAAGCTCAAATATGCTCACAAAACTTGATCAGAAACCTCTGAAAGGAAACCATCAAAACTCAAACTCACACTTTATCAAAAATCCATTCTAAAATACACTAAAAATTAAAATATTTCAAAATTCCATTTCTTCACCAATTGCAAATAACTGTTTTTTAGCCTAGATTATTTTTACCCTAAAAACTCAGAATTGGAAAAAACTTCATTGAACTTGGAATTTCCTCTAAAGAAATACTTGAACCCAAAATTGAAATGTAAAAAGTCAAATCCAGACCAGGTAGCTTATACTAAATTTGAAAAGCCTGTTTGAAAGTTACAAATTACAAATATAATAATAATAAAAATAATAAAGAATGACTTTATTTAGCTGCTGAAGGCATACACTACAAAAAATAAAAACAAGTCAAGTTTTACAGAAGTGAGGAGAGACTGCCCAAAACAGATAAACGTAATTGGGGATGAAGAAGCCTATTATGACGAAGAAGATGTACTGCAGACAGAAGATGAAATTGACGAAGTATTGCCAACCAATGAGGAGTCAGAAAACTAAGTAGAGTGCTGACTCGTAACAACCATGCATCAATAATGATCCTGACAAACCTTGATACAATAAATACGATAATGATAGCTATTAATGGAGTAATGACGAAAGCAACAAGCAACACCAGAGCAGCAACATTGATAATTACCAATGAATGCACTATGAAGCTAGGATTTAAATGAGAAGACTTGAAAAACTGCAATAAGAAACTAATTAATGCATCAGGAGAATATATCAATACAAAAGGAATGATAAACGCAGTACAGATGAGAATCAGAAACACAACATTTGAACAATCTTTGGTGGTGGTGGACACACACAACAACCTGTTGCCATACGATGTCATCTTAGGCAACGATTTTCTGACAAAAAATGGATGTGTTATCAACTATGCCAACAGAACCATAAAAGGTAAGAGTGCAGTTGTAATTTCACCAAAATTTTTTCCTGTCACCTACATTTGAAATGTAATTTTTCTGCCCACTTGGTAATAGATAAATATGTATGTGTAGAGCTTTATCATTATGCAGTAATTTAATATATTCCTAGCAAATTTGCTTGTACTGACTCAACAAGAATTAGAATTCAAATGTGTGACATGAAAAGATTCTCCAAAAGCCAGAGTTGTGTGACAGCTGCAGATTGGGTCAAAAAGGCTGACACATGTGGCACACATTTGTATGTGTCAAAGCACCACAGGAAACAATAATGTCATACATATGGGTATCCAAGTATTTAAACATGTATTCAATTACAAGCGTGATATCACAATCTCTCCATGTGTAAACCCTCCTTCATTTCCTCTTGTTTAAATCTCATGATTGGCTTTATCGTTCACTTTCTGTGTGACCCTATTCAAACTAATATGGAATTCTTGGCACAAGATATGGCAAGTGTTTGGCAAGCAATATGACAATGAAAATACTACAATATGCATGAAAATCTGTTTAAATTTATATTATATTTCCAATGTCTTTTAAAAGTACTATTGTAGAATGCTTGTCTTGTGGTAGAAGCACGTGCAACACTCAGCAAGCATTCCATCTTTAGATATATTAAAACATAACCAATGAAACTACTAGTTATTGTGTCATTCTAACTAATGAGAAAACAAGAGTGTGTTCATTCCAGGGTTAATAAGTATTCAGAGAATAAGTTAATTTCAAACTTCTTACAGAATTGGGCCTCTGGCCAAAGCGATGAACCATTTCCAATACATAATGTCTCAGCTCATTTTAGAGTAGAGAAAATGCAATAATTATAGCTACATGCAAACTGCGCTTCCTAACCGTACTCATCCTTATACCTAATACCTACTATTACCTAGACTAGAGGAGTCAAACCAGAGGGCCATTTAGAGCCTCTGGTTATCCTACCTTTCGCCCGGAGTGATACCTTAAGTGTTGATCATAGTGATCAAATACATAAAAAATAATAAATATAATAACAGATAATAAGAGGGCACTTTATGGAAAATATCTTATCCGAAAAATTGCTAAAAGGTAATGTTAGTTAAATATACGGCTGGTGAAATTTATAATAGTTAAAATAAATGCAACTGGAAGCTAGGGTAGCAAAACTTAAATTAACAGAAATCACACATTTTAGTGTTTACAAATAATAGAAAACAGTCACTCACTTGTGATCAAATGGTGAGTAATAGCAGAACAAAATATTTAAAACTACTGCGATGTCTCAGATTCAAATTACGCAAAAAAATGGATTCCTCGTACGAGCAGCCAATCAGAATACAAAGAATATTAAATCACTAATTGTACATTGCTTATCATCGCTATATTACTAAATCGACGCATATTATCAATTTACTACTTAGGGATGCAAATATACTACACTATTCTTAGTACTTAAATAAAAACCATTGCATGAATTGCATAGAATGTGCCAAGAACTTAGTAATTATGGCCATTTTAAGTAAGGCCATAATAAGAATAGCAAACATAATTTTCTAATAAAAATACTATTCTTAGTAAGAACTTAATTAAAAACCAATGTATGAATAGCGCAGAATACGCCAAGTCACTTCTCAGGTAAAGCAGATGGAACTTCTCCTACATTTGAAAAGTGGTTCCTTTCATATGAGCAAAATCTGATTGTCCAATGTGCTGGTCAGCTCGTCAGCAACATGCACACACGCAATTGCTTGATAGGGTCATAAAATCGGAATTACTGATCCAAAATTTTTATAATCACTTCACGCCCCTACAGCTTGTAATAACTACAAAATAATTCTAAATAACACCATTTATAAAAAGAACGTCGACATAAAATAATACATTCTACAGGTTGAACATCTATTCAGATTTAGCCGACCTTCATCTGAGAATTCATCACACGATCTCTTCACGCATATCACTTATAGCATGTCACTACCAATCCAAAAAGCCATTGAAGCAAGACTCCAAATTGACAATTATACAAAGATTTCAAACCAAATAAATTTAGGTAGCAACTCTTGGAATTTCGCAGCAAAAACATCAACCCTTTTCAAAAAATCCATCTACAACAGTTGAACCTAAAATTGAATCTGAACCACAATCCGTTGAAAAAACTCCAAAAGCCATTAACCTAAATAAATTATATTATATATATTTATATTGGTGAAACATACAAAAGACCAAAATATATTCATTCTAATGTTACAACTGACCCAAATGGCAATACTCAGTGATAAAATATTTTTTTAATTCCTTTTTTAATAAAATCCGTAATTATAGTAGTATTTATTATTTGAAAATGCTTTGTTGAAAAATATTTATGTCACATATATTGCTCCATTGTAACGTTACTATTGGAATTACAATGGACCAATTTTCTTTGAAATTTAAACAGAGCAATTATCTGTTAATTTTTTACATCAGAACTATACATATATATATATATATATATATATATTTATATATATATACATATTCACAAAGAGATTTTTTCTATTACAGCTGTCAGTAACATGATGAGAATTTTGAAAAGAAAAAATTATTGCACAATGCTGTTAAAGGTGAGAGACCATTGCTCTCAGAAAACCGGAAACCAATGGTAGTGAGTGCTCTGAAAATCCTGTAAGAAACAAATGTGCATGGCCATGCAAGTTCTTCTTCTATTGGTGCAGTTACTACAATTCCGAAGAATAGTGTTTGTCGAATTCTTAAAGCAGGTGGTATGTGGACATACAAAATTGCCTTGCATCAAACTATTACTGAATCAGATAATCATCATCAGCTCGAATTTGCACAATGGAATTTAGCTAAAGCTAATTTGCTCAAAAATGTGCTTCGGTCAGATGAGGCATATTTTTATATGGATGGAATGGTCAAACAGAATAATTGCACTATATGGGCGTCTGAGAACTCTCCGCAAGTAATAACAGAATGCTTGCACCCTGAAAATTGATGTGTGTGCATGGTATTGAGTGCTAATTATGTGCTAAAGCTATTTTTCTTTCAGGGTACAGTAAATCAGGATAATTACACCAGTATGCTCCGTGACCATATGTTTCCAGAAATAAGAGAGAAACAAAAAATGCAGTCGGTTATTTTTCAGCATGATGGTGCGCCACCACACTACTCCAAACAAGCCAGGGATTTCATCAGCACTCAGTTGTCAGCTGAGCGTGTTATTGTCAGAGGTTTTGGTCCTGCATGGCCTTCTAGTGTAGCATCTGCTACCAAGCTCTAACTCACGTTGACTAATTACTTTTGAATGTAATTCTGTGTTATGTGTGGGTGGGGATTTACTTTTGCTAACTGCTTTATTTTATTAATATTTTAGTTGACTTTGATTAACTATATCGTAATCAAACACTGTTTAGATGTGGACAGAATGCTGCAGTTCTCCTATTGACTGATCTTTCATAAGGCCTCCGGCCAACTCCAATCTCCAAATCTCCCAACAAGTAGTTATCTTTGTCATCAATGGATTGTTCCCAAACCTCAGCTCAACAGAGTAACTTATGTGTTCCCTATCCTAACTCAGTGCAACCCTCAAGGCTGGATGTAACTGACTTAAACACAATTTGTATTGTGTAATTTGTTTTTGCAACCAGGCAGATATTCATTTAGCCATTACTGAAAAATATTGGCTTTAATTAATTTAAATAATTAAATAGATAATTACTTGCAGCTTCGTAGCCTACATTTAATTAGTAATACACGCTCAGTCTCATTATTGGTCTATTTATAGGTCACCTACATAGTCTAATTAATATAACATATAATAACCTATGCTCCAACCATTTTCTCTGAGGTTTTTATTATTGCATACATGTTAATGAAAGAATCAATAGTCAGCTAAACAGAGATAAAACTCCTAATCGTACCCCTAACATAAATGCAGTTTCGTGGCTTGGATCAAGGGCCCTCAAATCGCTCCTGATGTGTGCCCTCGCCACTACTAATGCATCGACCATTTAGCTTGACATGATTTAATAATAAGCAAACCAAATAAAATCTAAAAATAATATTTTCGAAGAATTTACTTCAACAATTTTCCAAATGATTTTTCTCTATTTATAGTTTCAGATCCAAAAGTACCTCTCGAATTTGAATTTTGAATCATCTGCCAAGTTGGCTGAAAAATAATGGAAGTGATATTGCCCCTTTTGTTTTTGCCAAATTGTTTTGACAACTACTATTTGGTAAATGTTGTTTCTTAGCTGCATTTTACAAAATTAATGATGATAAATCTAAATTGAATTTGCTTTACAATTAATTTTAATTTAATCATAATTAGATGATAATCTTCCTTGAACAACTAATATTTTATTCATTTATCTTTAGCAGCATTAATTCTTGCATTGTGCTACACTAGATCACCTGATCTGAGTCCACTTGACTTTTATTTGTGGTCTACTCTAAAGTCACGGGTATGTCATACATACATTCTAACAAACCTGGATGATTTAAAAAGGAGATTCACTTAACATTGATGAATTACATCAAGCTGTCCAGAATATGGTACCAAGAATACCAAGATGTGAACTTACTATTGAGCAGAATGGAGGACTATTTGAAAATTTGTTTTAATATATCTGTAATTCCCCTTATTAAAGTTTGTTTATTTGCATATATTATTGTTTGGTTTCATATAAACAAAAAGTTATTGTAATTTAGAAAGTCAAACTATTTTCAACACACACTGTATATATATGTTTTCATTGAGTTGGCTTTATCATGATGAAGTACATAGCATAATGTTCGGTTTATGGCATTGTGTAAGATTTGGGTTAGGGTACAATTAAGTTTAAATTTAGTTTGTATATTTAGGGTTTGTCTGGGGTTAGGTTTATGGATATAACTAGAGATAGGTCTGGAATTTTAGTTTGGATTAGGGTTATTATGCTGATAATTTTGCGTATTTTGCACAAAAAAGAGCGGAGAGATAGCTCAAAATAACCCTCAAAGTGATTTTGAAAAAGTAAAAAAATGTAGACCTAATTAAGCCACTGAATTTTTTAGTTTTCTCATCTGGAATGAAGCTTTTAAGTTTAAAATTAGGATATTTATAACAAATAAAATAAATATATTAGTAAAAACCGAAAAATAGTAAATGATTGATTTCATAAGTAAATAAATCAATATTAAATCATACGACGGTGATTATATACAGTGACTTTGATCTGATTACTGTCACGGCGTGCTTTTTTCTTATCATCTGTCATGAAATCAGTAATAAATGTCAATAGTCTGAACACTCTCTCCAATTTTTGGCAAAACAGCTTCATTATTGTCATTTGATAATTTATAATCTGATAAAATTCGATGTTGTGAACATTACTAAAGCTTGTAGAAGAGCTACTTGAAAATAATTGAAGTAGGGAACAGACTAGTGAAACTTCGATCAAAAGATGATAAGTTTATTATCTGATAAAAAATTGGTATTTTTTCGTTATTCCAACTCCGCATTTTCTGATAAAAAACGATTGATAAAATATCGCCAATGTAAACAAAAATATTTGCATTTTTAACAAAAAATTTCTAATAAAAGTCGATAATGGAAACAAACCTTAAACATATAATTATTCTGCCATGCAACTTGGCGTTTGATTTTGTAAAACTGACCTTAGTTTTAGTCCATTAAAATTCATTTAAAATGATAAAGTAGATATTTTCAATGCCACATCTTACAATATTATATTGTAGAAATAATATTGTACTGTACTTCTTTAAAACAATTTAAAATTCTGGGTTTTATATCTATTCAATTTATTCCCCTAATTTATAAAAAAGCATAGTTTAGCATGTTGAGACATTGTATATTACAATGACAACATCATAACTCTGTTACAGAAACTTGTCATAATACACATTGGCTATAACTATGTTAATTTCAAGAATTGACAAATATTCATGCATTTTCAAATATCTATTTGCTCAATGAGGTTTTCTCAAAAACATTTGCTACTAGATGCAGTGCAATTGATATATTATAGTTGAGGGTGTCCTATTGGCATGGACTTCATTCAGTGTATTCTTAGAATATAAAATCAGTTAATTAAAATCTTTCTTAAAAAATGTTCTAAGTAATAAAACATAAAAGCTTAATGACAATTCTTAAAAAACAATACACACTGAAAAATGGACACCTATTGTTTTCAGTTACACACTACATGCATACTCTCTATATTTTTCAATATAGTTGAAGTAATATTGATCAACTTTATATTAATTTATTTATATAAATTTTGCTTAGCTGCTTACATATTTTGAGAGATTTTCATACTATAGTTAACTGTCTGTTTAGGCCAAACGAAAATAAAAGACCTTAATCCAACATTGATAGAAGGACTTAAAGAATTGGGTCAGATTTAAATTTCAAAAGCTATATAAATATATATATATATATATATATATATATTTATAAACATAAGAGAAACTAAACATGAATGAAAATAAGCAGCACTTTGCATAACAGAAGTTATTCCACCATGGGAATTTCCATTTTGTGAAAGAAAGAACTCCTCAATACACTGAGGTGAAAATACCTATTTCTAGCTCCACCAAGTCACACAAAACTGGGTGGCCAACATGCTCACCAATGTTTATAGCTGGCTCCACTATGCTGCAAGAATGCAACAAAATAGCAGGTTACAGAACAGGTATTTAAAAAAACTCTGATCAACCTGATTTATGCTCAGCTAGATCAGGATAATTACATTTTTTCTGAAAGTTCTATGAATTAATTTCTGCTGTGAAACAAACAATTTTTTTGTGCACTGACCACTCATCAAAAGTAAATCCAGACTACTATGCATAATTAGCTGCAATTTTATGTGATACAAAAATATAACTCTACACTTTCACTTTTGAGAATGATTTTACACAATTTATGATGAAAATAACTATGCAAGTATACAGGAATAGCATAAACCTCACTAATAAAAAGATATTTTTACAATCAGTTTTGTGCAATATTTTTAGTAATGGTTGGAATTGTCACAATTTGTAACAATTGATTTTATCATTTTTAGCGTTGAGTCAACCATTTGTTCTAAGCAGTCTGTACTGATTTCAATGTAAAAAAAGCTTTGTTTGAATTGCTAAGTTGCAGCAAATTTCTTGTTATTTTGAGCAGCAAGTTCTCCAACATTTTAATCCCAGAAATTTTTTACTTTATCAAGGACAGATGTTTGTTGAGTGCATAGCCACTTGAAAATAAGCCTCACCTGATGGTAGAGCACAACATGATGTAAGTAAACTAAATGCTATATCATTATGCTGAGTTTTTGCCTGAAAGACTTTCAGGCACATGGTACTATTTGTGGTTGCTCACCATAACCTCTAGCAGAGAAGCAACCCTAAGCCATAGTGGATGGTGAATATAAATGATTGGGATATTGTGTTTCTTGTTGTGCTTTTGCCTTGAAGTTTGATAATCACACTGAAATCATATTTTAGGAACTTTGACTCATCATTTCAAAGAAATCTTCTCTACATCTTCTGTGTAAAATGTGTAATTACAAATTTGTGTGTTTTTTCATAATGCTTAAAATCATCAGTGGTTTCCATGAGCATGAAGTCATTATTGATATGCCTTGAAATAGAAATTTAGTTCCCATATTACTCATTCATGATCTTGACATTTGTACTATTTGTTGTTCTGAATGCTACTTAGTTGATGACATACAGCAGCATAAACAGCAGTTTGCTACTCTCATGAGGTCTCATGAGCTTAGCTAATCCTTCTATAGGCAATGAGCATGCAGATTTCCCATCTAATGAACTGATAAT